>JAGTTH010003829.1:0-17224 GCA_022606485.1 Agraylea sexmaculata | reverse complement strand
GTACAAAATATTTTTTCTTATAATAATATATTATAAAATAATAATTGGTTACAGGGCAACTAATTAGGCAAATTAATTGAGCAGAATTGCCATATGATACTAATATCATATAATAATTCAATAATAATTTATTGTAAAATATAACATGGAGCGTTTTAATTTTTTTTATCGTTTTGGCATTACATGAAATCTTTTAAAATATTTGATGTTCAAATAAAGAAATGCTTATATAATAATTATAAATTCGTTAATTCAATATTATCCACAGTATTTCAAATTAAGATAGTATAAATTTATAAATAAACTTAATATATCATACATAGAAATACTTCAAATTAAACAGTGCTTCAAAAAAAACGTGCAAATTAAACAGTGTTAATTTGTGATAATAAATAAAGCTTACTCTTTCATTCATCAATCAAACTTTAAGTCACTCATATAAAATATGTTGATTATAATAAAAAAAATATTTGGACATAATCCAAAGCCGTCTTATACCGAGGTTTCATTTTGGATTTAAAAATCTAAGTATGCAATTGTCACCAAACTCACCCTCGTATTTCAAAGAACCCTTGAAAGAAAGAGGAACACTCGGTATTTGATTGTTTTGAGGGCTTTCAACAGTATCTACGTTTAAACTGTCCTTTGTGAAGATATTTTTTATACACTCGAGTAAGGTAATCGTGTGTATTGTTAAATCCACAATAAGCGACCCTCGTTTAATTATCAAATTGTACGAAAAAAAAATCCAAAGTGGAAATTCTAATCATATTTATTCGGGGTATTGAACACACTGTGAATACATAAAAAATATATAAAACGGAAAACGGTGTAACCGATCGCATAATTCATCCAACTGTCGAAATCACACATCGAACGTGGTCGAAGTTTTACTGTATCGAACTCATACTTTTTTAAATTATTTATTTTATTTAACTGAAGGAATGCATTTATAAGGTTGTAATTACATCTGAGATAGAACCTGAAACTTCTTGGAGTAATCCTAGAGTTCTGAGATGTGATTAACAAACATGATGTTTCAGAGGAAGTACTCTTCACAATTAAACATACTATTATTCAAATTGAGACAATGCATATTAGATCGTTTAAAAATTAATAAAGCCTTCATTTAATACAATTTTATGAATGATTTGTGATTTTTGGTCGACTGTTTTCAGTGAAATATTACGATCAAAATAATTAAAATCAGTCATAATAATTTGGGTTCACTTTGACTATATCCACGTTGTATTTTTTCAATTATTAACTCGTGTCATTTTATGACTATTAATAATATATTAATATATAATTACATAACTTAAAATCAATCTTTGCAGTTAAGCTAAATCTAAATCACTGGTTCATAAAAAAAAATAATGAAGCGATTAAAAAGCGAAGAAAAAAATATTCACAAATAATTTTTACCACCAATAAAATATTAAAGTAAAGAAGACGTCTTAAAGTATAAAGTTCCTTTTTAATCCATTTTGTATTAAATGGAGTTAAAGAATAAATTGAATATATTTTTTATAATAATCATTTTAAAGCATCAAAAGGGGAGACGATCAAATGAATTTACGATATTTTGATGATTAAATATTTTAACACAAATAATGTGGTCATGGGTTCAAATCTAATGTCATTTTTTTTAATTGATTTGATCGGTTATTACGACTGGGAGATCGGGAATAATATTAGTAAAATCCTGATCGATCGTCTTGCTCCAGGTTTACTCTGATTTCCTATATTGTAAGGTAAATACCGATTAATAAGCCGATGACCTGTGTTATAGTAATAGAGTAATAGTTAAGATCAACGATAGACAATGAATTAACACGTTATGTCTAAAAAAATCCCTTGAGGTGTATATAAATAATAAATTAAAACATCATCTTATAATCAGTTTGCTTCTAAGTATAATCCTTTGTTACTAAACCTATCCTGCAATAATTGATAATTTTCAAAATTTTGTTGACTTGCGGCATTGTCTGTATTGTGAAAATTTTAATTAACTTACAATCGGGAAATGTTTAAAGGGATTATTATTAAATTTGTTAGCTAATTTGAGTGGATCTGCCAAAGTGAGATTACGTAACCGTGGAAAATGTTGGTTGAGAACCCTCTTTAAAATTTTCCTCTTGCGGTTACGACTAACTTCAAACAAACACTGATTTTATCAAAACATCCTTTTTCATTTTAATTTTTCATTCACAGTCTGAAACTTAAGTTGTCCGAAGAATCGAACACTTTCTCCACTTCAATATTGAGTCTTATTGGATTATTGAAAAATACGTGGTGGAATTAATTTTAAGCTGACTTTGTGATTTATTTTCAATAATAAAATTAGGGCTAATCTACTTTTTTATAACATACTTGATTGAGAGAAAGAATAAAATTATTATAAATAGTAAAGCATCATTCTACTACATACTCTAATTTCAATCAATAACAATCGAATTATAATTAGCTTTTTTAAGCCTAAAAAATATCGAAGGTAAAAAGACTTTACTTTTATAGAGAGTTGTATTAAATAAAATATAAATGATTAAAATAAGCACACATTATTCAATTAAAATATATACATTTTAAATAATAATAAAAAAAGATAAAGAAATCGATTCTAATGCCACGTATGATTTTTAAGTATCTGTTTATCATAGGTAAAAAAAAATATATTAAATATTTAAAAAAAAATATATACACCCTCAAAAAATAGAGTTTAAGTTCACTTTATACAGGCTGGAGTTAAATAAATCAAAAATATTTAAGGGCGTGGTAGGGTATAGCAATAAAAAGTGAAAAAATTAAAAAATATGTTAATACTGGGCTTGGAATCGTTTTTGGGCCACCATCTTGGAATTAGCTGTTTCTTTGAAGTACCTGAGTACTGATAATAACTGTCACGTTTGTATTGTGTATTTTAAATACGTAATTAATATTTTTAATAAAAATAAAAATGTATTTTTTTATATATATATTATCGATACCCTATCACCCTTAATATTCTTAGTTAATTCAAGTACACCTGTATATTATTTAGACCAAACATCGTCAATTTTATTTGCTAATTATATGAGTTGAATAACACTCGATATTCTTTCCATAGACAAGCGATCTGGATAGGGATTTCCTTTCATTTTTATTTCGTTGTTCAAATATTTGAAAAGAGCCGTCGAGATTCGAATAAAGTAAGTTAAAGACGGCGCCTATTGACGTTTGATGCAGATTTAGATGGAGACGAGTGAAGAAGGGTGTTCTTTGTGACCTGAAGTCTTCCTACCCTTGTACAAAGATCAGGTTAATGATTTTCCTAAAGGAGGACTCGGCGACGCTTTTTGTGTCGGCGTCGGGACGCTCTTATCTTTTGGTCTTACATCGCCTTTTAGAGGGTGCGGTTTTGAATACATTCTATAAAATGCCTTATTCACATTGAGATCATCCCTTTATACAATATTCATTTTTATATATAACATCATATATACAGGATGAATTGATAATATTTTAGAGGGTGGTAGGTTATCACAAAAATAATTGAAAAAAATTTTTATTATTTTTTTAAATGGTTAATAAAAAAATAATCAAAAATATTAATAGTGATTTTGGAATCTGTCAGCTGTTTTTATGAAGTACTCAGTATAAACTGTCGCGTGTATTGTGTCTGTTATACGTAATTAATATGTTTAATTATTTTTTAATAAATAAAAACAAATATTAAAAAAAAATCGCTTATATTTGCGATACCCTTTCAACCCCCTTAATATTATCAGTTATTTCAATTCCACCCTGTATATACCCCTACAATTGCAAATCATCAGCTTGTGAATTAATTTAATTATTATGTCCCAAATATGTATTAAAAATTATTGCTACGAATTTTTTACACATTTTAAAATTAAATTATTTTAGGAAATTTATTTCCCCTCATATCGCCATTAATAGGGTTTATTCTGCTTGGATTTAAAAAAATATATTCTTATTCTTCTTTTACAAATGGGAGGTCGGGAATAATATTCATAAAATCCTGATTGATAATCTCGATTAGGTTTACTGTATTTTTTGGATTATAATCTGTATCCATAAAAAAATAATTGATTGAATGAGAAAAGAGCTTATTAATACATTCTGATGAGGCAATTCGTACGTACAAATTCGTCGCTGTTATAATTTAAAGAGAAATGTTTAAGGTGAAAGATAAATTGTGAGTATCGTATTGTTATCTTTGTGGCGTGATTTATACGGCAGCAAAATTTACGATATTGCGACAAAGTCTCAAGAATACAGCGAATTCGGTTTAAAAACCTCCAGTTTTTTATTTATAAATAATCAGTGAGTATTTTCATTGAAGTCTTATTTTCTATTCAGCACCGGATCGGTTCGCTTTAATTCGCATTGAATTTTGATCAGATAGTCGATCGGGGAAATAATCTGAATATCTCATTCATTCTACGGGACTTATTTTTTCATTTTAGAGTTTGAGAAGCATGGCAAAAAAGAGACACAAAGTGTTCGTGTACTGGGCTGAGTCAGCTCGTTGGTCTCTTTAAGAAACTGACATTTACTTTTATGAGTCAATTTGAATAAGGTCGGTGTTTTGCTGCCGAAGAACCTTTTCCGTTCGAAGAGCAAATATTTGCGCCGAGTGAGGCTAAAATTTCAACTCGACGAAATACTCTTTATTTTTACCATACAAGCACAAATGCACAAAATAAATAATTCTATACAAGATTCATAATTACGTCAGAGATAAAATACATACCTAGTCTAATATTAATTTACTTATATACGCCCGGTCATTGAAAAAGCAGCTCTGCCTGACTTAATAATAGCCTCAGTATTTACCTTAAAATTCAGGAAATAAAAGTAAACCTGGAACAAAACGGGGAAAAAATCAATCGGGATTTTATTAATATAGTTTACAATGTCCCAGTCGTAATAACCAACCAAATCATATTTTATATTTACTTTAGAGGGATTTGAACCCATGACCATATTTATATTATGTTGGTTCGAATATAAATTAATTATAATGGTAATTGAATTTATTCAATTCGTTTTTTTAGTTTATTTTCACCTATAAACTAAATGAATTTATAAAATACTTTAAGTTCATTTCAATCAAATGAATGATTTTTTTTTAATTGGTAACATTTTTTTTTTAAATTGTTTATAAGTGTAACTCCAATAGAATATCGTGTGTTCTATATTGGAGCACTTCACGGGCTACCTTTATTGATTTAGTAAATTATAAAATATTATATATAAAATTTGATAAAAAAATTGTAGAAGGTACTTTTCAAGTTTTTTTAAAAAAAACATTAAATTTTAATATACGGTATATAAAATAAATAATGCTTTTTTATCCCTACAGTGCTCTAAAGCTAAAAAAATAGGGCTTACACCTTATAATATGTTATATAATTTTTTTTTCATTATTTTTCGATTGATTTTTTTTATATTTCGATATTCGGTTATTTAATTAACACGGCACATCGAGTGTCCCTTGTAAACCCAAGTGGTATTTGCAATGTGAAGAGTGTAGAATGGTAAAATAGAGTTTGAATATAAAAAAACAGCATAAAAGTAGAATAAATGTTAATGTGGTAGTTGAGTGTGAATGACTTTTCGACTGTCTGTTCTTCCCAATTGCTCAATAAAACCAGGTAATAATGCCTCTTTATGGACACATGCCAAAACAACACACATATGTGAATATTTATAATTCTTCAAGCGAAATTAATTGAATTGATTAATAAAATTGAAACTGTAATGAGAGAATCCATATATCAGTTACAGGCTTTCGGGGTCGAGTACCTATATTTTTTTTCAGTGCCTCGGGTACGACAACGATCCAATTAAAAGTCTCTTTTTGAATAGATCAAAAAATGTAATACTAATTGAATCGTATCACAAAGCGAAGATGTCAAGCGCAACAAAATAATCACCGGATTGGCTCAACGAATTCAAGTATTTTCACTACAAATAATATCCCTTACAAATTATTTATTTGCTTCAAAATAAAAAAAGAACACCTGCTTTGTTCACAAAACTATAGGAGATCAAAACTTGATACATTGCTTATTCACATTCTAATAAATATTCTCCTGCATTAATTCTCAAAGGTCTTTACAATTACAACGATATTACAAGAACAGTTTAATGGAAAGTATTCATACATATTTTTTATTAGTTGACGAAATTTAGACTCGGGTTTAAGTTAAAATAATCAACATTTTAAATAGAAAATATAGATAACTTAACAATAATATTACAATAGATTACAATAAACTATATTTTTGATAACCTTCGAGCTTTTTATTTTAATAATAAGTGTATTTATGTTAATTTTTTACAGCGCTTTTTTATGAAATTCTACTGATTAAATCTTAAAAAAATACGTCAAGATTAATTTATTTATATACGTCCCGAAGAATTTTTTGAAAAGGTTTTAACAAATTTTGTTTTGTTTTAAGAACAACGTTTTAATTTTCTGACTGTGATTTTAACTACGACTAGTTACACAGGTCTAATTATCTCAGTATTTACTTTACAATCCAGTTAATCAGATTATACCTGGATCAAGACCTTAAATCAGGATTTTATTAATATTATTCCCGATCTCCCAATTCGATCTCATTCGATCCGATTCGATCCCATTCGAACAATACTTTACAATAAAAAAAACCAAAGTAAGAGTAGGTTGATTGATACATTTATTTTATTTTAATTAGTGCAGGATTTCTACTTTTGTATGCTTATAGTAATTGATTTGATCAGTTATTACGACTGGGAGATCGGGAATAATATTAATAAAATCTCGATCGATCGTCTTGATCTAGGCTTACTCTGATATCCTGTATTGTAAGGTAAATACTGATTGTTAAGTCGGTGACCTGTGTAACTAGTAATAGTTAAGATCACCGACAGACAATTAATTAACACGTTGTTGTGTATAAAAACTCCATCAGAGATGTAGATTCTCTGGTATTCCAGATGACTGTTTCCTCTTAATAATTATTATAAAAAAATGTATATATATATTGTGTTTTTTAATTATGTTATCTTACATGCTAAAAATGCAAATTTCAATCCACTTTTTCTCACCCATTCTGATCGAGGAAAAGTATTGTATTCGGTGTTAGTTCGCATATTGGCTATCCGCATTCAATATAACGAGGAATACAAAGATTGCTTGTTGTATAGTAGGTATTGAATACTTGTAGAGTGCAGTGGGTATTTCACTTATCTATATATCGAAGAGGTCTTCCCTGTGAACTGCATGTCTACAATATACACACAATTTATACAGACATACGAGAAATAGGACTCCATGTTAAGGGATAATCCGTTTTCGAATTTCATGAGATTACTTCAAAACACACGAGGGTATGGCAAATGCAAACAGACCACCTCTTCTGACACAACTTTTATACATTCAAAACTTTACTATTATAAACAAACCTCACCAAGAATTATTCTTGTTGAAATTTAAATATTTTCATTTGCCATATTAAGAACAAGAATGCAGATTTTCTGAAAAATATTAATTGTTCTATTGAATTTTAATTTAAAATTCCAACGACTTATGATATTATATGTGTAATACAACTCAAGAACTAAACAGAAACATTTACCGATTTAAAAATTATTTATTCTTTATCAAAAGAGTTGTTTCATAAAATTCCTCGGTAGACTGAGTTCACGTTTCCTTGGAGGATTTAGGTCATCATAAAAATAGTGTAATCTATAAAATAAGATACGTTATGAATATGATAGATAACTACATACCTATATATTTTATTAAAAATATTTATAAAAAAACCTCTCACTTCTGAACGAGTGAAATTCATTATTTTTGGGATGATTTGACATCCTATATAAACATTATTATATAATTGTTTTATTAATTATTAAAAATATGAACTCCATTGGTGTATAAATTTTTATTACAAGACAATACAATTTAATTTGATTATTTTAATATAGTGTTAATGGAATATTTGCTTCGATCGTTTTAAATTAAATTCTAATATATACCTTTTTCGTTAAGTGTAAATTTTTAATAAATTGTATTTGATAATGTGAGTTATTTGATATATGTAATTTTTATTTTTATTAAATTGCAATACCAAAAAACTTTATAATACATACATTCTAAAATTATTGGTAGTTCTTCGGGTATCGATGAATTTATATTCGTCCAAATTTGTATATGTTTTTACACCATATTTAAACATAATTACCTGATTTTATTATTAACTATTAAAAATATGTACTCCACAGGTGGTACGACTTTTAATTGGTAGATAATACAATAAATTTTGAGTTGATCATTTAATATAGTGTTTCTGCAATATTTGGTTTGATTTAAAAAAAAATGATTTGATGATATGAATTTCAAGAATTTTTTTTTTATTGCAATAATGATATTGGTCCAAATTTATTAATATAATATATTGGTCTCATTTAGTCGCATATCCTATAATTACTACTAGGGGACAATAAGTGTCCATTAAAAAATATCTATAATAAAAATCGGAGGAATTGTTAGGTTAGGTTAGGTTAAGATGGAATGTATTAGGGAAAAAATGTCAATATTTTTTATTTAAAGTATATATTCTGCTTAAAGTTTTCAAATTGGCGATTTTAGAAGTGCGACATAACTTTGAAAGGATTATCCTCTGAACAAATTAGTCGTGTGTGGCAAAGTTTAAAAAGTGTAAAAGGCTTGGTCACCGCATTCACAGCTGAGCGTCTCTTTGGGTTGTATTTTTTTATAATCCCGTCTTGTTCCCATTTTTGGTTTTATTATATTTCTTTCGAAAAATGTAATCCTCGGTTTTGTGTCGTCGTGTGCATTTGTCAAAAAACTTAAGTCGGATCAGCGGCGAACGTTTCTTAACAAAAGGACGATATAGTATGGATTCGATTATCCACACGGTCTGTTCTTGCGTCTACTATTACTATGACCGTTTGTCTTCTGATAATATATCGATTTTCATTTTATTTATTTTGGAAATTGCCTCACTATAAGAGGAGATTATGCCGATGGTAAAATATAAGTGATGATGACACTAACTCATCAATCTTCAATATGATTCTCTTCCATGGTGAACCACAGTCTCTGTAATAATTGACACCTTCTGACAGCGACTCTGAACAAATTAAACACCCTTAAACTCCATGACTGGCTCATTTAAAATCATATTATATAGTCAAGAAATATTAAATTAAAATTTATTTTATAAATCAATTATTGATTTAGTAGTATATTTTTTTTATGAAACCTAGATCACCCATTATTTTACCTTTCAATCTATGAAACTACATCAAATCTTGATCGAGATGATCCTACAAAATTTTAACCAATAAGCACCTTATTTATGGGTTATTAATATCGCGGATTAATTTTTATGTTTAGGGGGATACTTTATTATTTTATTGTATATTTATTAAAGTTTCCTATTTTGGCAACTTTAGCGAATTATTATTATTTGTAATAAATTACAATCCAGATTTTTTATATCTCGACGATTTACTACTATTTAAATCATTACCGATCTTCAATAGTTACAAAAGTCCATGATTGCTTTATTTGTAGCGACACAGTTGTTATATTATTAGATTTTTTTATCAGAATAATTTTTTTTAATGCAATTTTCTCATGTCTTTGATTTGTTTTTTTTAAATAAAGATGCATATTAAAATTAATGAATTATCATCTCAGTGCAGCATTAAATATAGACTAATTAACTCCGATAAGGGTTATCTTGATTGAAATGAATATACATAATTTGAAGCATTTTCGGCGTCGGTTATCCAATTACTTGTTATCAAATATGAAGGGGGGTTGATGTAATAAGGGCGGCACCCCTTGGCGCTGCTTCGCCAATTTTTCAGACGACTTATTATGAAAGTGGTGGTAGATTAATGAAACTGGAAAGGCTCTGTAGGGGGTGAACCTAGTCTACTACACCTATAAATCACTGAAAATTAACTGGTTATTGGATACGTATGGATTACCACCTACAGTGTCTGCTGTCTACACCTGACTCACCTTAACCACCCTTTGACCCCCGCCAAAATACATTATTATAATTTAAAATTAACAATTTAAATAAATTCATATCTTAATCAGTTGTTATATCATATGAATTATAGTATTAATTATTTGTTTATTTTTGTACATTATTATTATTATTATTTATATTTTCTACAAGTGGCTTTTTGTATTTTTTCCCATAAATTATGTTGTGACATATTAATTATTTTAATTACCAATTGATTGTACTCCGTATTAAAATAAGTAAGAGACTAAGTCTATAAACTATTGTAACATCTAATCATAATGTATCAAAACATTGTTTGTAAACTATATTTAATAAAGAAATCGTATAATAAATATAATATGAATGAACATATTTAACTCAATATAAGAATTTGAATTAGGACCCAATTCATTTGCCCTTTTAGTTTTAAAGATTATTGTTGGTTTTCTTTTAATAAATTATCCTTGTATTTTGATTTATCTTTATTATCAATAATCATTTACTTTTATTACAGCTTATCTTGTATTTTCTTATTTAGTTCTTTTATTAAATTAAATCAATAATTAAAATTCTTTTACATTTCCAATAAATAAATGAATTTATCGAAAGGTAAATATTCATACAAGTAATAGTAAAATTATTAAATTTACGAATTAAAGATTCGTATCCTTAAACTGCGGATATTTTTCACATAGATATATTTAAAACTATGTGGTTTTTTTAGTAGATTATTTCATAGAATTTAATTTAAAAAAATATTTTCAACGACACTTTTTTTTAATAATAATTGGAATAACTGGAGATGTCTTTAGTTAAATTTATTATAAAACACATGGATGGGTTAGGTTAGGTTAGTTTCTTATATAATTAAAAATGAGCTCAATTCAAAATAAATAGATAATAATTCAAGGAAATAATCTAGGTTTTGTCTTATATTCAGAACCTTTAATTTTATTTTTATGGAAATCAATCCATTAACCATGATAGTATCATGACAGCGTTAATATTTAAGATTTCCTGGCGGTGAGGTTAATCGTCTCTCGTTCCCCCAAGGACAATTAAAATTCGGAATAAAATAGGGAGTAACGGAAAGAGCAAAGAAGGCTATAAAGTAAAATTGACATTTGAAAAATGATCGCTTCCTGTGAAAGTGCGTCTGTCGATAACGAATTTCAGGATAATCGTCGACTAATTGGCTTGATGGCCGGATATAGGCGTGGAGCTTTACTTCAATATAAATGACTGGCCATAAAGAGTCATTCATACAATGTGAATACGATTTAAAGGGATGCGTTGAGTCGTATATATATTATAAAATATTAATATTTTAAGGGGTGTATTGGGTTCAAAGACGGAGGGCGTATTGTCTGGGGAGGAAAAGTGACTCTTCGTGTGACATTCCAAGCAAAGATAAATTTACAAGAGTTGTTCGATCCCCGGGCACCGAGTAAATAAGTTGACGATGAAAGATTGAGTTATCCCTTATCACTAGCCGCTGACACCACAACGGGGGGAGGCTCGTATTTTTATTGGCATTTATTGGCAAATAAACTTATCGGCCAGGGGGTGGAAGTTATCTGTCATTCTATGACTACATACTGCTTCCTGTGCACTGTCCAACTCTTGTTTATTACCTGCATCACACATACAAAACCAAAACAAATATTTAAAAATATTTTTAAACTAATGTAGCTTTGGATATATATATATATATATATATATATATATATATATATATATATATATATATATATATACAACATGTTTTTTATTCAGTATTAAATTGAAGAATAAGCACATAACCTGTAATCCATCTACACCACAATTAATGCTAATCCAAGTCTGCTAGTTAATCTTTTCAATTTTTTATTATTATTTTAAAAAGTTTGAGAATCTTGCGTATTAGGTGATTGCCCGTTTGATTTGAATTTGTATTATTATAAGCATACGTCATAGGATTCTTGAAACAACAATAGTACGTAAACAAAAACATAACCTCAAACGGCACACAAGGTGAGACCTGAGACATTATGAACACATGTTTACAATATTAGTTCTTGTTCATGCAAATACGGTCAGGGACCTTAGGAGCTATGACAACATACTTGTTTATTGTTTATTCATTTGAACTTGACCTTAAAAATGAATTTTGTTTTTGTTATCCTATGAGTACATAATTTATTCACTCATTATAATAACCGAAGATTCACAAACTGTCATAGTAAATTATTTTATCATTATACGAAAAAACTCTTAGGCCCCCTTTAAAGTATTTTTTAATGATCGTACTGGCATTACATAATTACGATAAAAAAAATTTTGGTGTCAATTAAAAACATGTTGTATAAGGCTTAGCGTACAAATCGACGGTTTCACCTGCAATCGCGGTAAAATCACTAATTAAAAAAATTGACTTATTGCGGTACTGCATCATTGTAATAAAGTCTCAAAAAAAATTAAAAACAATTTATAGTATAATGAAACTATATGTATGTTACTCCAACACAATTTGTACTACTGTTCGAATACAAGTAATAACAAGATATAAAAATGTATTAATCTAGGATTAAAAACTATAAAACATTTGTTAAATAACATTTTTTTAAATAATTAATTTATAAAAATAATAGGTATACAAATACATAATTATAAATTGTGACGTGTAATTTTATTTGAAAAAAAATATTAGAATAATGCTCGAAGAAACAGACAATGGACTGTTTCACTTATCCCCTTCTTTCTTCCTACAGAGTGTTTTTTAATTCATATTTTAAATTAAATAACCAAGTCTTCATCATAACATTATATTAATATAATATTATAGTACTTGATAAGTATCGACCGTTTCATAATATGTCCTTCATATTTGTTCTTACGGTGTGTTTTTATTGTTAAATTAAACCACTTTCATTTGTTTTTATTTCAATGGTATTTTGATTGATATTTTTGGGGAATTATTTTTTTCTCTTCATCATCATATTTGTGATAAAAATTTTGATTTGTGTAATATGTCTTTAATTATTGTACAATATTATGTTTTGAATCGATGGATTGTTAATTACCTCTTCGGCTTAGAAGGGAATAATTTATATAAATGTCCATTTTAGATTATTTCAATTGATGACGTGTGATGATAAATCACGACAAAAAAAGGACTCTTGGAAGTTGGTGTTGTTTTTCAAATATCATATGAGAAAAGTTGTCGGATGATCAAAGTTGTCGTTGTATGAAATATCGACTCACAGTTTTATTGTCGTTACTGATACTTCATCATATATACAACATAAACACCAGGACCATTTATCAAACCGACCATTATTTATATCCTCTACGACATAATAAAATACGATACGATAATTAGGAAACGCTTTTTGTGTTATATCTAATTATCATCCATCGCATCGGGTCGATTTCGTATTTTTATCGCAAACAAGAATCCTAATGAAAAACGCAAGGCTCTTTGGAAGTGAGACCTGCATTTTTAATTAGTTCAATATTTGCGAGGGTGAAATCACGATTCGGCTTCTCTTCTCAACCAAAGTCTTTGGCCGTTTTACACTGTTTACATTTGCAAATCAAAGCACACGATTGAAACGGAATATTGAAATCGCTGCAATTCTCCCTTACACTTTCTATCGAATGCTGAAAACATCCCAGATTGTCTTAAAATAATATATTATAAAAATGGGACTGTAAGTTTACCTGAAATTATGTACCTCCATTATTATTTGTTTTAATAATGAGTTATCTGATATCTACTGGCTTTAAAAAGACAATCAATATTTCCTGTTCAAGTTATATTTTATGCCATGATTGAATTAACTTAAAATTATATGATGACTGAATTACTCCAAACATAATTCGTAACCGGTAGACGCGCTTTTTTCAACAATCATCGCAAAATTTAATTGTTACTTGCTTATTTTATTGACTATAAAATATATTTATAATGTTGCCAGGTAGTTGCTTATTATAGTTTTATTGATAGAAAAAAATATTTTTGCTATATATTCTCCCTATTATTTATTGCTATATACACATATATAATTACATTTTCAATATAAAATAATCTACATCTTTTTATTTGTTTATTTTAACACAAATTCTATTATTATCGAATAATTTATTATTTTGTTTATTTATATGAGGAAAAAGGATGAATCAAGTTAATTCAAATATGTTGTTTTTTATTTATTATAAAGCTAAGAATCAATCAGCTGTATTCAATATCATAGTGTAATGAGTGTATGCGTGCGGTCCGTATGCTCTATTCTGATACGCACCAATTTTAACAGCTCTAGCACAACTCACGAGCACTATTATGTTTTATACAAATTTTGATTTTTTATACACAACAACCTTTGCTAGTTACACGGGTCACTGACTTTATAATCAGTATTTACCTTACAATACTGGAAATCAGAGTAAACCCGAGTCAAAACGATCGATCAGGATTTTATTAATATTATTCCCGATCTCCCAGTCGTAATAATTGATCAAATCAATTTGAACCCATGACCACAGTATTTGTAGCCACAAGTCTTATCCCTGAGCTATTACGCTGGTTATAATGATGTTTTATTAAATACAGCCGTATAGTTTTGATAATAAATTATTTATTTATTTTACTCTACGCTGCCATTGTTTATAAAAATGTTAAATGTATTTATATTATGATATACGATGTTTTCATAAATGTGTAGTGGTAGATTATGTAATATTTAAGGGGTTGCTTCAGTGAGAGGTACTTTCCATACATTGTGCAAATGTTTTGTGCCATATTCGAGGCATATGTAGGTTATGTTGTAACATAACAATGGTTAGTAATTGGATGGTGTTTCTCGGGTGCAATCAAACTTATCAAAAAGTCAAAAGAAAGAAGAGGCTTTAGGTTGTGTTGAGTGCAAAGTTGAAAGACGGCCTCGAGGCCACCTGAAAACTTTGCAATACTACTACAACGACTTTCACACTTTCTTTCAGCTTTCATGTAAATCGAGCCTGACTATATTCAATATTTATTCCATTGCGACACATTTTTTAGGCGATAATTATAACACAAATTTAATTTCCCAACACTAATTCAGCCCGTTTCCCACATTCAATC
The DNA here is from genome assembly GCA_022606485.1 of Agraylea sexmaculata. Taxonomy (NCBI): domain Eukaryota; kingdom Metazoa; phylum Arthropoda; class Insecta; order Trichoptera; family Hydroptilidae; genus Agraylea; species Agraylea sexmaculata. The sequence goes on along the minus strand of JAGTTH010003829.1, from coordinate 2,074 downwards.
GATCGATACGAAATTTATACACAATATAAATTTACAGTCTCTTATATTACGATATAAACCAACTCGTGTATAAAATTATATTTCATATACCACGTGGCTTGAAATTTTCCATACGAAAATTAATAGATAATATAATGGCCAGCAATTTTTTCACACTATCTCAATTTTATTTTCAGTTTAGTAGGAAACCAAGGCATATCTTTAAATATTAATTATTTTTATAGTTATAACTGGGAATATAAATGAAAGAAATTACTCATAGCTTTTGGTTATACCTGAAACTTTTTGGTAGGTAATAAATCATTTTATACATTTCATTGTTTTATTTTTTTTATTTTCGTCGTATCATACAAAATAATTATGAAAATAAAGTGTTAAATTGTATAAATAAAAAAATATTCCATAATTATTATGCATCATATTCATTTTAATTGCTCTAATGCGTCTTTCATTTTTATTTTTAATAAAATCTAACACACCCCAAGATCTTTGGCATTCGGAATATTAACATGATTTTTTTTAAATAATATTGAAATGAATGGCTAAAAAAATATTAGAAATGTGTAGGTATCAAGTGCGAGAAGTATGAATAAAGATGTTTTTTTCTGTTTTCACCTCATAAAGGATATTATAAGGTGAAAAAAATACATTGGTTATATACAAACATAAATGACAAAGAATATATATTAAAATGTAACTAAAAATTAATACATTTTGTATGCAAAATGTAATAAAGAAAAACCAGTCAAATACCACTCAATTTTCGATAATTCGGGACTGTATACCCCAAATAATAGTTTGACAGTCAAAGCACAAAAGCAAAAATTGCACGAAATTTTCATTTCGTCGCCGTTTTTGTATACTGAATTTAATGGAAAACACTCAACCATAATACAGTTTATATTCAAGCACAATTAAAATCTATTTTTTTATGTACGGATAATAATTCTTCGTAGAAGGACCATTAAGCCTGGATGCATTTTGTTTGCATGCAATTCGTTAAGGGTGGTCGGTCTGTAAGTAGTTTTTAAGGGAGGAAAGGGTGTCTGTAAAGCTTGCGAAAGCCAGTTTGTACCTGTCTCAAGTTAGTGTGGCCGCTTATTAAACCCAGATTGCTAAATTAAATGAATAAATTACAAAGTGGACCACCTGAACTCATATACCACCTGTTTATCATAAATAAGCCACCCATGATTATTATACAAATAGACTGACTCACAACTCTATAGCATCAAAATATTTAAGGGGACATATTTTATCCCCCAAAATTATTTTCTCATTTCCACTAAAGTCTTCTATGAATCAACCAAATCCTGTGGTATTTTTTTAAAATATTTTGTAATTGATTTTCTTAAACCTTAGTTTATTTTATTATTTATTTACGCACCGAGGAGCTTTTGAGAAGGGTTTATACAGCTTAACGAGTTAATTGTCTGTCAGTGATCTTAACTATTACTAGTTACATAGGTGACCGACTTAATAATCAGTATTTACAGCCCATAATACAGGAAATCAGAGTAAACCTGGATCAAAACGATCCATCTAGATTTTATTAATTTTGTTCCCATTCGAAATTTATTACTTTTACAATTATAGAAGGTTTTGGATGCCAAATTTTCTAATTATATATGTTTATTTTAATCCAGGAAATTAGAGTAAACCAATGCATGGTTATTTTATTAATATTGCTAGTTGTAATAACCGATAAAATCAATGAAAAAAAAATTACTTGAGCGGGATGTCAACCCAGTGCTTGTGTTGTAATATATAATCAATTATATAGGTAGTGATAATTAGTTGTGAATATTTTTATTTATACAGAGATTTTTAATCAGTGAATTAGGTATTATTTTCATTGAATGTTTATTTTATTTTTATTTTAAATTTGGATATATAATATTTCACATTTACAACACAATATCAATAAGCTACTGTAATTCCATAATGATATTCGTTCGTTCGTTAGTTGTATTATGATACCTTAAATTTATAACTATTTAATAATTTTATTGTATTCATAATTAAGATAAAAAATTAAATTATACCTACAACCTATCTCCACTTAAAATATTCT
>JAGTTH010003827.1:0-58476 GCA_022606485.1 Agraylea sexmaculata | reverse complement strand
TCTCTTACCCACAGGCTTGCTGGATAGTATTTCCGATACCATCCCTCCTGCTCTTTAACCCAACCTAATGTTAAAGCCCTAATAAACTGCACTACGTTCACGCTCTTATATAATGAGTAAATCTCATCGTTCCGTCTAATTCTAAATAGTCCTGGTGCCTCCTGAACAGGACCCAAGATCCTCCTAAGAATCTTCCGCTCGAACCTAAGTAGTCTATCCTCTTCAGTCTTGGTAATAACCCATGTTTCTGCACCGTAGGTTAGTACTGGCCTAATTAGCATCTTGTATAATTCTACCTTGGTACTTCTACTTAGATATCTTGATCTGAGCAAGCGTACTAAGCCGAAATACGCCCTATTAGCACTTTGCAGGCGAGAGTTTATGTCCTGGTTATTTCCAGCCTCCTTAGTGACCACTGCTCCCAAATATACGAAGGAGTCAACCTGCTGAAAGTGGTCATTGTCTATGTTCAGGCTACGATGTGCTACCAATTCCGAGTTGGATGTCACATGAATATACTGACTTTTATCTACGTTTATGACTAATCCTACTATTTTAGCGGCATCCTTTATTGCTCTAACCTTATCAATTAACACGTTCTTAGTTCTAGCGATAATATTTACGTCGTCTGCGAAAGCGAGTACCTGAAAAGACTTATAGAAGATATTAGACTTATTGCTACAACCTGCAAGACGCATAACCTTTTCTAAAACTAATGAAAATAACAGGGGGATATCACGTCCCCCTGTTTTACGCCTGCTCTGGTGATGAAAGACTCCGACAGTACACCATTTATCCGTACGTAGTTTTTGGTGTCTGTCAGCGTCATTTTTGAGAGACTTATGAGTTTTCCGGAAACCCAAACTCTCTCATCGTGCTGTAAATAATATCCCTATCGATTGTGTCGAATGCCTGCCTAAAATCTACGAACAAGTGATGAGTCTCCACGTCGGCTTCATTACACTTCTCTAATATTGGCCTAATTGTAAATATTTGGTTCATTGTTGAACGCCCGGGTCTAAATCCGGCTTGGTAGTCTCCCAAGCATTCCTCCGCGTATTCTGCTAGCCTATTTTTTAAAACCTTGGCGAATATCTTGTACATAACTGATAGTAGGGATATCCCTCTATAGTTACTTCACACGCTAACGTCACCTTTTTTGTGGAGTGGACAAATTATCGAACTTGCCCAATCTTTCGGTAGCGTTTCGCCTTCCCATAAAGATACTATTAAACTATGTAATAGCGCCCATAGAGCATCCCCGCCGTATGCTATGAGTTCGCTGGAGATCTCGTCTATCCCGGGGGCTTTTCCTCTCTTCAGTCCTCTGATGGCGTGGCACACCTCTTCGTAGGTGGGTGGTGGTATTTGTGGTTGCGCGGCGTGTTGGTACAGACTAGCGTTCTTATTGGCTACCTTATCGCTATTCTTATCATTTAATAGGTCGCTAAAGTACTCTGACCATCTATTTAAAACGCTTTCCTGATCGCAGAGAAGTTCGCCTTTGCTATTCCTATTAAAGTTTAGTCTAGGTTTGAACGTTTTCCTACTATTGTTAACGTTCCTGTAAAATTTCTTAGCATTATTCCTATCTCTAAACATTTCAGCATCTATAATTTGCTGTTTTAGCCATGTCCTCTTCGTCGACTGTATGACTCTATTACTACTCCTACGAAGTTCTTTGTACTTCTTTCTATTTTCTAAGCTATTGCAATTAAGAACTTGTGCACGGGCATTGTTCTTCTCCTTAATTATACTCTCGCATTCTGTGTTAAACCAGCCATTTTTCTTTTTCGTCTCGTAACCCAAAGCTGATTCCGCCGTGTGCTTAATAATATTTTTTATTAGATTACAACTAGATTCTACATTATTCCTATTTATTTCCTCAACCTGTTCTAACGCCTTTTCCATGGATGCCTGGTATGATTTTGCACATACCTCATTCTCTAATTTAACACGGTTGAGTTTCTTATTTTTATTAATTTTTTCCTTTTTGGCATTCGATATTCTGGCTCTAAAAACTGCTTTTACTAAGTAATGGTCCGAATCGAATGCTGCTCCTCTGCAAGTATGAACGTTGATAATAGAGGATTTGAACCGATTGATAAGCACGTGGTCAATTTGATTAGTGTACGTGCCACCTGGACTGACCCACGTTCCTTTGTGTATGTTAGCCCTTGGGAAGAATGTGCTAACATTTACCATATCCTTTGCTGCGGCGAAATCAATTACCCTTTCGCCGTTGTTATTTGAAATTTCGTGCAGACTGTTGCCTCCTGTAATGGCTCTATGTGTAACTTCATTGCCGATCTTGGCATTTAAATCGCCTAAAATAATTGTAATATCGTGCTTTGGTGCCTTCTCTATAAACCTGTCTAAGTTATCATAAAAAGCGTCCTTTATGTCATCTCCTTTGTCTTCCGTGGGAGCGTGTACCGAATATAAACTAACATTGAAAAACTTAGTCTTTATCCTTAGTCTAGCTATCTTATCGTTAAAAGGTTCGAAGTCAATGACAATATGTTTTGCTTTGTCACTGACTGCAAAGCCGGTTCCGAAGGCTTTCTTAGAATTACTGCCGCTATGAAAGATTGTCCATCCATTGTGTTTTGATGTGCCGTTTCCTGTCCATCTTATCTCTTGTAAAGCAACAATACTCATGCGATAACGGCTCAATTGGTCTGTGAGCATTTTAATAGCGTCCGGTCTATTCAAGCTTAAAATATTCCACTTTCCTAACTTTAAGTCCCCTTTCGATTTGTATCCTGTAGCTTTATATGCAGCGGGGCCAGGATATGCACCCCCGCGACACTGCAGTAGTTGGATGACGGTACCCGCGAGCCTGCTTTCGCACCCACGACCACCGGTACTGGGTGTCTGACGCCCTGCACCGTAAGTGTATTATCGTTGGGTGGTACTGTCATGTTTTTGCTGGGGGGTTTCGTGATCGGATGTTAGTTTTTACATGGTAGGTGATCGGCCTGACGCACAACCTCCGGAGAGGGATCTCCCTTCTCTGTTCGCCCTTATCGCACTCGCTGCCAAGATCATTAATTTGATCCTAACTAACTAGCTTGTTCAGGTTTCCAGGGTCCACCACGAGGAGGTAGAGATAGGAATTGGGCAGCAGTGGCTATGAGATACTGGGAAGTCAGATCATCTTATGTTGCGCATGCATAACCCCTACGAAACTTCATATATATATATATATATATATATATATATATATATATATATATATATATATATATATATATATATATATATATATATATATATATATATATATATATATATATATATGTTTTGTAGTTAGTCTCTCAGTCGGTTGACTGTAACGAGTTGCATAAAACTGGCTTTTTTCACACATACATACACGTGAACTTTGTGAACTTTGATAATAAAAAGAAACGGACTCATATTGTACTTTTTATCTGATGCTAGAATGTAACGAGTTCTCTGGAATTAGTATTGAAACAATACGACATATCCATTGAAAGTAACCTATACAAATATTTTTAGTATTCATTATTAAAAATGCATTTTTAATTTATGTAATACTAGGAGTACATTCATAGTTTTCTATGAGACTCGCCGAATATCGCTTCAGTTCTCACATTGGCTTTATTGGATGCGATTCCAGCCATTTGTAAGTGATCAATAGAACCGCTTAATCGCATCTATATGACAGTTGTCTCACAGATGATAATACATTTTAATTATTATTTAAAATGAATCATCAATTTATTATGATTTATGTAACATGCAACACCGGATGACGCATACTATACTATACTGTACTGATTCCGCTATCTTTGTAAAATTTTATACTATGAAAACAACATTTCGATTCGTGTAAATTATAATACCTAAATTTAAATCAAACATGACCTTTCATGGTACATGAAAATATGAATATCCGTTGCATTGCAGGTGAAAGGCTAATACACTTTTTTAATAATACATGTAAGATTTTTTATAGGTACTGGATTTTACAATTTTAAATATCCATTGCCAGTTTATTTAATTAAAACCTTTGTGCATAACTCCCTTTCCTCTTTTATGCAATATTTCATATACATCTTACCTGTTAATAATATATGTATGTAGTTAAATATTTTAATCCCAACTACTTTTACTGGTTACTATGAAAATAATTTAGTTACAACATTTAAAAACACTTCGTTTCTTTATTGTGCACTCATTTAAAAATACACATTCCTATATTGAGTAAAATCGTTGGGTTGGAACAGATGTAGTGAAATTAACAGGATAGCCAGACACAGTCCACAGTAGAGCACATTGTTCTATGTCCTTCTCCATACTCACTCAGACATACTATTTTACTACCTATGACTATAAATTGCATTACTATATTTAGTACATTGTTTGAGGCAATCGCCAGCTGGAACATATGTGAGTTACTCGCCGATATGTCACGGTTATTAGTCACCTATGTACCAGATGCACCGTGTATTGAACTCTAAATGATTTATTAAGATAACATTACGATATTACTGGTTTAGTTAAGCACCTTGGAGGTATCGTGTCATTCAACTCCTGATTGAGAGCTAGGTTGTATGCGATGTAAAGAGAGAATGACTAGTAAAACTTAACTCCTTGTAATAAAACACTGGTTGCAATTATAAGATACTGAGGTGACTGCACTTTAGCCTTTATATACTGAACTATCTGAAAAGAGACTGTATACTTTTTAAGACCGCCTCGGGTATCTTCTTTCATAGACTTGTGTGTATTTTACACTCAACACATATTCTTGTATATAACATGAACATAACTAAATCATCAGTTATTCTGCTACCAAAATTAACGTGTTAACAAAGACATTTTTATTGTGAAAATCTGCAATTATCCCAAAAATCCTTAGCAATCTATTAAATTGGCTATTAGTATTTACTAATGCTGCGTCGATTTTAATATTTTTTTCTTAGAGCACATAATCGATCTTCTTAGCAAACTTAGGCCCGCCCAATACCGACCTCGATCTTAAGGGTTTCTTGCCCCCTAAGGCGTTCAGTTCACAACGAAAAGAAAGCTAATCCCAAGACAGAGGAAGAAAAATGGGTTTCTAGACCCCGCATAATGTGACGCGGTAATTACCGCTGATAGTCCTCCCTATCCTTCAGGCTCTACACGGAAACCCTTAAGCATTTCTCGATGTTCCTTAGTTCTTACTTACACACTTTATTATACGATTCGAACTAGATCACTCGTCTCTAGCTTCGGATGTTTATTAAATTAAATTACTAATTACGATGAAGATAATATACACATACAATATTCAATAATAAAAACACGACATAGTATGACACAGTAATTGCTGGTCTATTTCTGGTACTCGAGTCGATCTTCCAAATTAACTTTTCCCGTCCCTAATTTGATAAGCTCCCTTCAGTCTCGCAATTACGAGCCTATAACACCCCTTCTCTCTTGTTTTTACCGATTCTTATCTGAATCGTAAAAATGAAAGACAAGTCGAAGCAGAATAGTGAACTGTTTGTTTCCCTCCGTTGCAATAAAAGTATGGCAATTTATTGCTACAACCGTTTCTTTTTTACAGCCACACTGAAATAATTTATATTTTTATATTTCACAGTCGAGTTTTATTTCGTAAATTTAATACTCAGCCGTAAAGTCTGGACAAAAGACAGTCGCCCTTCAGTTACGATTGCAACAAAATCTAACTGCATTATGAAACATAGAATTTTATAAATTGAAAATGGGAAGAGTCGTTATGTAGATTTTTTTAGTATGCAACTCATTTTTTTATAAGAACATATTATGGTTTTTTTTTTCATTCTCTCTATAATTTAATACTATTATTCATGTCAAATTTAAATAAATAATTCTCAAGTTAGTTATAGGTAAACAGATTTATATACCCTGTCTACACCTAAGTCTATTTCCAAATATGTATTGTTCCATGAATCATTGTAATATATAAGAACATATAACATTTTTTCTAATAATGTGCTTGTCGAGACCATGAAATTTAAGTCGTTGACAAATTTTGGCGGATCTACCGTTATCTTTATATTTTATTTAAAATGAAAACGTACTCGCACGTTTTTATATAATCTCCTAGGAGGTGTCGGAATATAAAAAAATGACGACTTTATTAATAGGTGCTCATTTTCCAGAGTAATCAAATTTAGTTTTGATTACATACTATTTATATTTCCACCAGGTAATTTTGTAGCTTATAAAAAAAATGTTTGCGGAAACAGTTCTTGCTCGTGTTGCACAAAAAAATTCTGCGACAAATTTATTGAATTGAAGGTCTTTAAGTTTCACAATGGATCTCTCTCATGTTTCGTTCCGTCCCGATGGATGAATTGGATCGTATAAATTGCCATGACTCATTTGTCACTGCTGATTTCTCTTTAAGCTTATGAACAAAAAAAAAGAAAAACGTGCAATCTTCAATCACGTCACATGTAGCTAATTGATACTTTCGTAACTTTCTCTATCGTGTCATAATCCGAATATGCATTCATCATTGTACATTTTTTAATAATAGCATACAACGTGATTTATTTATTATCTTCCCAATGTTGAATTCTACTGTATAAATACATCTTGAATTTATTGTTGATCGAACTGAAACGTTATTTGCTTGTAGCTGAAAGTAATTTTAGCGTGAACCGCAATTTCAATATGGGTCAAAGGTTGCCTCGATTTGTTTATGTGAAAACCCCATAAAATGTACTCTGTGTTTCACCACTATCTGTTCATCTTCTAAGGACCGAAATTTACGATTTCGTTTATTTGTTTTCGATAATCATATAATATAACAAAACTCAAATAAAATATAAATTAAATAAATGCTTTGTTGTAATCAAGACAACATTTGATCTCATATTCAAAAGTACTCTTATGTCCCCTTGGACTAAAATAATAAAAGAGGTATAGGTTAGTGTCACGGATATTTACAACCAACACATACTTTATAATCACTAAAGACTATCAATTCTTAGTTACGTTGTACACATTCTATGGTGCTATTTTGAAATTAACTGTTTCTCTAGGTGAGATACTGGTGTATTTATTTAAAACGATTGCGATAAAAGTGAGATATTGTACTTGCGGGAGTTTTAACAATATATTATCTTAACCAACGCGTTGTTACGTACAGAAATATATTATATCGTGTATGGAAACACGTTCAATTTATTCAACAACCTCATCTAAATATATTGTTTATTAAAAGATCACTAGTATTATTCACCCTCAAATCTTCTCCTATCTCTTGATCTTCCCTCTCGCCACACCCTGTCTATACAATCTAATAAATTCATCCGATGTTCCATCCAATCAAGTCTGCGACAAAAGCGGGTTGTCATTCAGACAGTTGGCTGACCATTACTGTGGGCAAATCGAAGAGGATATTTGACGACGTGTATGGTTATTTGGTCAACGAATTATTTTGTCGGCCTTTTCCTTTTGTTTCGATCCCCACCCACTCGTTGTTCGCCCTTCAAAGGATCGTACGAGAGATACATATCTATTTTCGAATTTGCGCCTCCAGGAGGGGAAGACCTTTCTTTGGCTTAAGTACCGGAAATTTTAGTGGTGCGGTGTTCCCGCTCTATTACTTCAGAATATTTTTTTTTATTAAAATAAATCCTTTTTTTTATTTTAGCCTTTGTGATAGAATCCTGATGAGATATCATACAGTTGTTTGAAAGCCTATCGTTTTTTTGTATTTTTACAGATCCTATGGATGATCTCTCTCTTTGACCTTTATTTGATAGTATTATTCCGATAATGTTGTATAAAGTCCAGCTAGTTCTACTAGTCCTGTCAAATTAGGAAGGAAAAGAACCAAACCTCGGAATTTGAGCCCAGAAGCTGTTAATTGCATACACCTTTATTGTAGTGTTATAAAAATTGTCTGAAAAATCGAATAAAATCAGGTGCCGGGTTTGGAAGTTATTCGAGGTCAAAGGTCACAATAAACAGTTTTTCACGATTATCTCGTTTCTATATATATATTTTTAAATTGAATTGATCGGTTATTACGACTGGAAGATCGGGAATAATATTAATAAAATCCTGATCGATTGTCTTGATCCAGGTTTACTCTGATTTTCCTGTATTGAAAGGTAAATACTGAGGCGATTATTGAAGTTGGGCAGAGCTGCTCTGTCGGTGACCTGTGTAACTAGTAATGGTTAAGATCACCGACAAACAATTAACACGTTGTTGTGTATAAAAAACCCTTCAATAAAAGCTCCATCAGAGATGTAGGTTCTCTTATTAATTATATATAAGATATTTATATAATAAATATAACAACGATATATAATATATATATATATATATATATATATATATATATATATATATATATATATATATATATATATATATATATATATATATATATGTGTGTGTGTGTGTGTGTGATATAAAGTCCTGCCATGCATTAATTTCTCATTCATTATACCCACTGTTATAGTCTGTACTCGATTTTACTACTTTCTGTATTGTCCAATATGTCCAGCAAATTAATCTCATGTTTACATAATATTAGCACCCATTTACCAACTTATTGGCATAGATCACCAAAATTGAATGTCGCCACAGTGTCTTAGCTAGACAAGTTGGTCAGACAGTCATGTCAGACTCGTTTAGCAGTTTATTTTTGGATTTAGTGGTCTCGTTAAGATGGCGTGGGCGGTATGGCATATCACCACATGTTCCAATAGACACGTGCCAAGCACGACCTGCAACAAGCCACAACAACGTCTCCCATATGCTCTTAATAACTTGATACTGCATACTTAAATATCCAGACGATCCAATTACCAACAAATACTATAATTAAGCCCTTTTACCCTTTTTGGAAACTTCAATCCATTGTGGAGATGACAGATGGTTTCCACTGAAGGATCTCTATATTACCTTATGCTAATTCAACACTTTCGCTCGGTGGTCATTTTTTATGCATTTATTATTTAACAATGCTTATTTGTGTCCAGTTCTTTTTTTATTAAAAGAAAACAGTCTCTAAACCTACATCTCTAATGGAGCTTTTTTGAAATGTTTTTTTTTAAACATAACAACGTGTTAATCGTCTGTCGATGATCTTAACTATTACTAGTTAACACAGGTCATTGACAGAGTGGCTCTGGCCGACTTAATAATCGCCTCAGTATTTACCTTAAAATCTAGGAAATCAGAATAAACCAAGATAAAAATGGACGATCGACCCATGACCACAATATTTGTTGCCATGCGCCTTATCCCCTGAGATGTTATTCAATAAATATTGCAAAAAAGAACTTGATTTTAATCAGGTTGGGTTTGAACCAAAAATATGTCGATCTGTTGTAAGATTTTTAGCTTAAATTATTTACCCCATTGGAATCGCGGAACACAGATTTGAAATTGTCTAATTATTATACCTGTTGATAGTAAATTTATATATAGGTATAATTAAAAACACTGTTTGGTGCGTTTATTCCGGATCTCTCAGTCGTACTAACCGATCAAATCAATTAAAAATTACTTGAGTGGGATTTGAACCCATGACCACAGTATTTCTAGTCACGCGTCTTATCCCCTGAGCTATTACGCTGGTATTCATCCAAAATATGAATTATTTAGCTACTTATTACATATGGTAGTATGTTTTATGATGTATAGCGTACATTCTTTTGTACATGCCTACCACATAATCATTTTTTTACTCCAACTGTCATTGTTTATTAATTTCCCCCTCAACACTTCTCTTATTATTTCTCACATTGCGTAAATGTTTATCATTCTCTATCGCCACACACAATAGACATAATCATTATACTGATTTTGCTCACTCGTATTAATATTGCATATGTGCCAGTAATTATTTAAACTGGTTATGTGTTTTCTGACCGGGTTCGATTTCCGGCACCGGTGATTATTAACTATCCGGTGAATGCATTTCATATGTGATAATTTGTTTCATTAAGCGGGGGTTTAACATGATTTATTTTAATACCAATATAGAAATTGAATTAAATCGTCTGTTTGTTGTATTAGACGAGAAGTCCCGTTTCAGCATCTGGGTCGAATTTTAATAGTAAGAATGTTTTGTTTATCCCAAGTGCACTCTAAAACTATCCCACTGAATGAATACTCATCCGGTATCTCATTTCACAATTGAGAGTTTCCTCTTCTCTAGTGAAGCTAATTTTTTTCTAACAAGGAGCATCAACGCTGTTATTCTTAGCGTTGGTGTGATGTTTATTTTGGCAAGATGAATATGATGATATCCAGTGGTTTCCGCATCTACTTGAGATGAGATGAATGACGTACGATCCTGTGAATTGATTTCTATGGTTTTGCCTACCCACTCACGTTTTCAGAAACGTCTTCTTAACACCTTTTCATAACGAAAACATAATAACGGTGGTGCTTTTTTTAGGGAACAAACACGCCCAACGTGTTCATTCAATATTCTATCAGAGACTTCATCGAGTAATAATTCTATAGTCATGATTTAGTAAATAATGATCGGCATATTCAATATGTATTTGCAGCCGTTGTAACTATGACAGATAATCCATCACGACCTGGTTCCTTATATCTTGTATCTGACTAATTACATTGGCGATACGTTTCGCAATGTCTTTGTTATCCGATACAAGTCACACCCAGATTTACTGCACCGCAAGGTGTAAAGTATAAACAGATAACAAACGGATTGGTGACTTTTTATCATCAAAACTATTATAAATATACAATTATTTAAATCAAATCATGTACTTAATTGTTAATGAATATTGTGATGCTGGCAGACACAAATAAACATTAACATAATTTATTTGTTGTCGTTGCTAGATTATCAATCAGTTCATTTATGTAGATTTTCCTTTAATCAAACGATTTTCGTATAAGCCACGATCCAATTGTAATTATTAAAAGTTTCGCCACGCGTTGCTGCGAATTTTCCTCTCGGCCAACTGGATACGTTCAAGAATGCGAATTAAGCAAGGGCTTGGTCTAACGATTCAGCTATTAGAGTCTACGATCAAATATAACGATAATAATAAGGAATGAGCTATTTGCACTCGTGCTTAGTCAAATAAATTACTGGTACGTAAACATATGCCGCCTTCCGTTGGCCATAAATATGAAGGACTCCTTACTAACTTTTTACAACTCCCCATTTGATACACATATGCTATTTTCGCCATATAAAATTTAAAAATTATTGAATTGTGATAAATTTAAGCGTGAGTATTATAAAATCGATTGTTTTGTATATAAATGTTGGGATCAAGTTCATGGTTAATTGCATAATTTAATCCTATAAAATGTTATCGCCCTCGATAATCACGTAGTTCATGATGTAGATGAAACTGTCTGTTTGTCTCGTAGTTACATTATACATGACTTCGTTGTTATTTTGATCGTGTTGGTGATTTTCCTTATTAAGTTGTTCGGTGTGTCGAATGCGTAAACACCGTAGAAGCGAGTTTTAAGCTCATGAGAATTTAGGGAAACGGGCTCCCAATTAGTCCTCTCTCAAACTCACGACTTTCTAACTTATTTTCACGGTCTCGGCAATATTACAATAAATAACCCATATATCGATTAGAATTAGGCCATTGTTTCTGCGAAATAATCTAATATAAAATTATTCGCAACTAACTGTCGTCGATTAATTATAAATGTGCCGTTAGTATTTCTTGTTCATATGTGGAGATATAATCTGGTTAGAGTATAGATGTTGTAGGCCACGTTTGTTGCCTTTGTTAAATATGATACGTTTATAGAGCTAAGATGTTTGATTGTATTATCTAAGAATGACTTATTCTCAACAAACTATTCTCTATTTACAAGTAAGGAAACTCACTTAGGACCATGTACTCGGTTTCTTCACGCAAAGTGAATTGTCATGTTTCTCATTGTTTTGCGTTCCATAGTCACGACACTTTATCTCTTCAATATATACACTTTCTCTCGATATTTCCCGGTGAAGTGCCGTCACTTCCTACTGCAACTGCCTACGGATCTAGTACTTCAGTCAAAAGGGGAAAAACCGATATAGTCCTTCTATTTCTATGCTAGACTCCATACAATGGAAAATATCCATAAATGTGGCTACGCTCGAGAAGAACTTTCAATATATCAAATATATTTCTAGACGAAATCTTAAAATGGTTAGTTCGACATCTGACGGTAAATATATTATAAGATATAAAAATAAGAATTTATTTAAACTAATGCCACTTGTCTGTCTCTGAGGAATTTATTTCTCTTTTTATTTATGTTTATCACTCAAGACTCTTCCGAACATTTCCCAGGTGCGTGCCATTATTTTAAGAAGCATATAAAATTGCACTACGATTAATTAGGACATAATAATTTAAACTACTTAATAGATATTTTATTGGCTGTGTATTCATCCTACACTTATTTTAATGAATGAAATAATTGATCGTAAAACGTTTTAACGCAATATAGTCAACATGACTTTTGATATTATCGTTTAATATTAAAATTTTATAGTGTGTAGTTGATCGAGTCGTTAATCACATCGAGTAGAAGCGTGTTTCACGGGGCCTTTTATGTGAATTATATGGAATATTCTATATTTATTTATATTGTCCTGGTTCCTAAAGTATAGCATTCATTGGGTAATATATATTCTGCTGTCAGGAGCTCTAGTGACCCTATTAAATGGTCTGTGGACAGACATACTCTATTTTGTATATAAACTGAACGTACAATGTCTGTACTGGGTATAATTTGTTGGTTTTTCGGACATCTATTAACATTCACCCTAAATTTATTACTCGATATTAAAAACTGCAAATTGTTCCCAAGTAACGTGTGCACCGATAATAATGTAAAAGGTTATTATATAAAAATCCTTCACATTCTTGTCGCCCTCCCCTACTTTCCAGCCCATTACCGCGATATGCTCATAAAAACTAGTTCCTCGAGTACCGTATATAAATAATGTTAAATTCCCAGTATCATAGTGGTCTGTCGACCTAATAAGAAACGGGCAAACAAACATTCTAACACAAAACGTCACCAAGATAATGAAGGTAACGGTGCACAAAAGCTGCCGCCATCGCCGCATAAACGACTCATTATCTCGTTCATGTTATGGGGAAATATTTGCGCTGATACAAACAACTAACCACTTGCCATTCACAGGGTCACCCTATACTTGATACATACAAAAACAATTACTTGATACATACAAAAACAATTAAAACGTCTTTTCAATTGTAGACTTTAAACTCTATGGAATCTCTTTTTTTTAAATATGTTTATATATTAATGACGCAGCCCTGGTTGGGTCTTTGGGATTGCATGGTCACTATCTCTTCTCATACATATACAGTACAACAAACCGGCCAGTTAAACCTTCCTCACTGCACTGTAAACTCCTATGCAATTACACACTAAGTATATTATTACATTTAACAGTATACAGCTATAATATTGTATTTACAGTTACTCAGATAGATATAGCGTGAAATATTTTAATTGCTACAAATAAGTGTAGTAATTTAGTCCTAACAATATTTGCTAAATCAACAAATAACGCCACATGTCGTCCACCACACATGCTTTATCACAAACAAACAGCTTCGTGACCTGGTCTCTTCCATCCTTTGGTCTAAACTAGGGTGGACATTGGTGTGACACATGTCCTACACTTTGGATTTATGACGCAGCAGGAGACCCGCCCATACAATATTACCGAAATCACCTGGAATTGCTAGCCCGTGGGCGTCGAACCCGATACTTGCTCCACCAGAACAATATATCTTGATCCTGAATCAAAGCAACCGCTTAATAAATATCATCAATTGTTCGGTTATGACAGTTGATCAAACACGTGCGTTGTTCGAATGATCATCAATTTGATTGATTTGTATAAATTATATTTGTTAGAAATATTGACGTATCGGAATTCCAACACAGATTTAATTAGCACAACATTCAGTAATAAATCGAGCACTTCTCTTCAAGCGTTGTACATTAAATCAGTTAGATTCCATGAGCCAAGACCTGATTCAGCCCGTGGATCTTACGGGATTGTGTTATTTTTGAAATCAATTTATAATTTCACTTCTACTATTGGATTTCGCCACGAAACATAACAAAACTATAAAACTATGAAATAAGAAAGCATGTTATCTTATTATTATTGAATCATGGTATTAACAAATATTAGTTCAGGGAATAAGGCTTGTGGCTACAAATACTGTGGTCATGGTTTCAGATCCCGCTCAAGTAAAAAAAAATGATTTGATCGGTTATTATCTGGGATAATATTAATAAAAATCCCGATCGGTCGTCTTCATCGAGGTTTACTCTGATTTCCTAGATTGTACGAAAAATACTGAGGGGATTATTAGGTCGGGCAGAGCCTCTTTGTCGGTAACCTGTGTAACTAATAAGAGTTAAGAATGAATTAACACGTACAAAATTGTAAAAAAAAACCTTCTCAAAAAGCCCCTCGGAGCGTATTATATGTACAAGTATTTGCTACCTTATTAGATTTATTTGTTGGTTTAATCTACAATTAACACATGTCGAATGTATGTTCATTAAAAAATAAAATAATATTTTTGGATGCCGATTGTATAATGTAGTATTTTAATATTATGTAATATTTTTGATTTTGACTTTTCTTTGCAAATGAATAATAATAATCTTCTTCCCGTGCCATCTTCAAAGGTCATAAACTGAATATCATATACAATATTATATTTGTATACCCTAAAGGTCAGATTTCCTTAGAAGTGAGATAGCGTGAGCAAAGTAGAAATTGCAGCACGGCAAACTTGTCCCCATTCTCGACATTGTGTCTTCTCGGCCATTTGTACTTCCTTAACGGACATGCAATATATTCAATTCAAATACGGCCTGTTCTTGCCCGTTATACTATGATCTTTTCACTGAACTATATAATTGCATACAACTATATCGAGTAATTATTTTCATAAAAAAAGTAGTTCGGTTTTAGCGTTTCACACGGGTTCTGCCTCTAACGCGTCCCGTGCTCAAGTATTGCTACAATAAATTTGTCTACTTAAAGCACCACCCCTTCTGTCATTAATAAATTTCCAAAAGCGACAACTAACCGAAATGCAAATGTCGAGATTTTTATTTCACTCATACATTTTATTAATTAATTTGTAAGAACGGACAGCCTCATTAACCCAGTCGGTCTGTTAAGTGCTTCTTGAGAACAATGTTCCAAATTCAATTACCGACTTAAAATCCTTAGCGCAGAACGTAACGGAAGCCATTCACTGTGTTTTGCACAAATATATTAAGAATGTCTCATTTTGTGGTGCTTAAAACGCTTCCTTATTAAATCACACAAATTTAATATTAATTATTTTATTGTTTGTTACAGGTAAAATAAACGTTTTTCAACCGTTTTCCCGTCTTCTACTATCAAGTAAGAGTACATTTTTATACATTTGAATTCGGTTTTCTTTTGAAGCGGTCAAAGTCTCTCAACTGAAGCAGATTCGTGTATACCAAAAGTTCCGGTTGTTTTTGTGGCAAAGCAAATGTGGTATGTGTACTTCTAAAACCCTTATCACAAAAGAGGTGTAGAGGGCCAAACTCAGATAGCAATCCTGAAAGATGTCTACGGTTACTCGGTCGTGTCTTTTTATATTATTTATTATACGTACACACGCATATTTATTACGCTTTAAATATTTCGTTATGGAGCAAGGCATTATTTCAAACTAGTTTATCTATATAATAAAAATGTACTGAGGTGTTGATATATGAATGTTTGTTTATATAGAATGTACCTTTGTAGACGACACCCGTGTCACTGTGTCGAAAACCCACTGATTCTCACCTACCTATATACAATCTCACCCTTATCCGGGATGTCCTTTACCACCCTCTACATATTTACACTGCCGGATAAAAAGGACAAGAGAGGGTGACATGTCGGCCGAGCTCTGTACAACTTTGCAGACAACGTATTTCTCACGTAACGGAACCATATTAAAATGGACGTTTTACTGTTTCACTTTTATATGGTGGAATACATTTTTAACATCAATGAATAATAACTCAAGCTTATCAATATTTCCTGTATAATTTAGACGTTAAGATTCCAACCCTCGATCTTCACAATCCCTTGCGGTTGGTTTGTAAGACGACCTAAATCATACATACACCAGGCTGTCTTCGTAGTGAAAGCTCACCCTATTTCAACGTGAACGTATATATAGCCGGGTCGGTTTTATATAAAATATATATTTACATTTTTGAATTTCATATAAAAGAGATTCTGTTTCGTTTAACTGAAACATTTTCTTTGCGAAAACCGATAAAAGAGTGTCTTCAGTGTTCACTTCAACAGGAAGCTTCACACCACCGAGGTCGTCTCTTCTACTGATAAGCTACCTACATTTTTCTATTCTTATTGTAAATATTATTAGAAATACAATACCATAGATGATGACATTTTGGCGCTTGCATCGATCGAATCAAAATATGTGGTGAAAAAAGTAGCAGTTTGGAGGAAATCTTTCTTAACGCACGACTTCACTCGCAAAAGGGCGAATTTGTGTTCCTTTCTTTTTTGTAAGCGGTAGTCATTTTATCCAAACCTAAATGCGAATATAAGTACTTTTTTGCTTTATAGCACTCAATATGAATTGTATAATATCCTTTAATTCACGTATATGGATTAGTTCCGTTAATTTTCTGATAAAGTTACTAGTAATTTAAGCTTCCTAATTAAACCTTAAGCCACGCCTTGCGCTGTTTCAATCCCAGTAACGTGAATCGAACACGTAAATCATTGCTCTGTTACAACGAAAAACAATTTGGACTTTGTTTTATACTATGTTATATGTTTTAAATTTAGTATAATCTTCTAAATACATTTAGGCATAGAATTTCGCGTACGAATTAGACTATTCACGCGTTTGGTAATAGAAGTAGGATTAGCTGACATTACGTAGGTCTTGTCTTTATACCAGGATAAACTAAACCGCCGAAGATCAACCCCAATAATCTTATACAAATGTATATTGTGTATAAAATGATTTTTAGGACATATTGGGAGTTTGTTCGAAAATTTGTAAGAATACTATAATCTTCTGGGGAAAGTCACGTCTTTAATGACTTGTTTATTGCAGATGCGCCCTTCTCTTCAACCATTATTTTTTTCCAATGAACTGCAGTTCGTGTTTATTGAATCGGCTGACATCGTTCGGTCGTGAACCCGGTGAATAATAATAATCGATGGTTGGTAGGAGGAAGTCGTGACACTGTTGTCCGCAATCTGATGAACTGATGCGCTCGCCGTCTTGCTGGAAACCTGGAATAGTCGGGAATCGGGGAAGAAATTTATTTAATGGTCGAGCGGTCAAGAAAGAGACGTGACGCGGTATTTTGTATCAGAAAAAGAAGATCTTGGCCGTTGTGGCTGCAGTCTTATTATAAGCTACCTACTAGCCACTGACCCGCACACAATACATTTCTTACTACCTGTTACCTCAAATCCCATAACAGATGATACGGTCCAAAGTAAAAAGTTACCCGCATACAATGATTCTTAGCCTCGATACAATTTACAACTGTACATACTATACAAGAGCTTTCTTTAGACGTAAAAAAAGCCAATACCTTACTGTAATTTCACCTCTCTCTTATAATACATAATAATATTTTTTTAACTTTTTGATGAACGATAAATCTACTTTAATTTATCTAGTCATTAATTTAAAATATCATACATTCTAGTTAAACGCATTGAGTAATTAACAATTTATGCGCACCGATTCTTACCCGCGAGTGAAGGCTTTAGTTGCTCGGCAGCAATAGTACATTATAAGATTATGACGTCAGAAGACCGGGCTATTTACATACCAAAGGAAAGGATTAGCTGTAATTGTGGTTGCTAGATCCAACGGTATACACTACTTACCACAATTCTCATTTCTTGAGTACTGAAAAAGTTGAATCTGGTCGTTTTTCAGGTCCCCTTTACTCTAAGTGGTCTTATCTCAGGTCACCATTCACCACACTCTTCTTGTCTATTTTCCCTCGTGAACAACCAAATATTCATACAATAAACTAAAATAAAATAAATCACGTTATTGACCAAAGGTAAATCCGTAAATTTTGATTATTTTCAGATTGTATAAGAATCGTTTTATCTCTTCTAACGGTAGAGTCTGTGACCGACCATGCGATAAACTCGACGGTTGCACAGACGCTATTGCAGGAAATTGATTTCATCTGACAGCTGCTCACATCCGAAAATGCATGTCTTGTATGAGAATTACCTTTCATCTTATTAGTTTATACGAAAAATAATGAGCGGACTGTTTAACTCGTGTATCGGATGTAAACTGTTCTTCGGGAAACATACTCAGCCAAACTAATTATAAACTTTTCAGGCTCGTCAGCCCACTTCCTTAATTTTACTACGAGATTTGTCTAGAATAAGTGGCACCGCCTCTGCGATTAATTACAGGCGATGAACGTCCGTAACAATCGTTTCGGTAGTAAATTCTGACCCTCCTTACTTTGATTACGGAGACTTAACCCGTCTACCGTGGAGACTTGATTGCGCCCTAAGCTTTTCGGCAGTCCTGGATGAAGTTGCGGCTTTTTATAAACGGTATCCTTCTCGTTATTGTTCTAACGGATTATGCATAGTGAAGTTTTGCCACTGCAAAATTACCTACTATTTAGTATTACGTGAAATTTTGTATGACCGACCGGTATTACCGTAATGAAACTAGAGCTTTACCTTTTGTTCAAAACTTTTTCGTTAGGTTACTCTGCATAAATTCACGGGGCTTCACCGTTCTTAATCTACCTCACATGCCTAACTCATTAGTTTTTGTATTACGGTATCATTTACTTTTTGAGTTGTCAGCTACGGTAAGAATGGAATGGGGGGTTATTATTGATATTACACACGTGCTAGGCATATCATCCATCAGTAATACTCGTACAATAAAATAATCCGGTTCACACATAGTACCGGTAAGATTCGAATCACGTACCGGACCTCTTCCTGGTGGCAAGCTCGCCCACTAATGATTGCGTTCTGCACCTAATCTGTAAATGGCGCGTGTAATTCAATCATATAAAATATAGACACTATTGATCAAACAGATAATGCACGTACCCATACCTTTGCCATTTCTATACTTGCAAATAAAGGGTAAAGTCATGCCTTCCTGCCGAACCAAAACACCATGGCTAGGTGCATCCATATGTGTTTTTCATCCAGCCAAAGTTTTATTTAAATAGTTTCGGGCACCACAATTTCCACATTTTTTTTAATGAGTTTTAAAGTGTTATTTCGACCACAAACATGTAGTCATCTGTGTTACATTAAAATATCTATAAATATAAGGGAAGACGATCAACAATAATGGATATTGATGAAAATCAGAAGTGACATTTTAAAAATAAACTTTTGAATTAAGTATGCGACGCGACGTGTGTAATAAATTTTCAACCATATCAAAACGGCTATTTTTTACTGTAGTTAAAAATATGATAATAAATTACTAATTTGAAAATGCATCAATATCTATAGTGGTTTTATTTTATTAATAGTATGAATTATCGAGGGTTAATTATCCAGTTCTTATTTAAAGTACACAAATTCATTCCCATTATTGAGGAAATTAAAATTCTGCTACCCTTAAAATGATATTATACATTTCGATGTCAATATTATTTGTTCAAAAATATATTGCCTTCTTCTAACAGTTTGTTTGTGTACTTTTCACGTATAAAATGATTAGTTAGTGTAGTCTTAAATTTATCTCTTTGGTGCTGATTTTCAGACCTCAGTTGTAGCATCCTTGAGAAGGTTTCTCTTTGTGTTATTTACTGAAAAATCTCCGACGCTAACCTAATAAAGCGGCAACGTAGAACATCTTCTGCTGTTGCTCACAGCCCAAACAACATATTACTGAAACAATGAAAAAAATATAAATAAAAATGATGTATAATTGAAACATGGCTTTAATTCGCATTTGATATTTTTTCAGTGATATAGTTACATTGTTTGGCCTTAACACTTTTGTTATAAAGAGTATCTCGTTGTACGTGGCTGTGGCGCTTCACAATAGAGCTGCAAGTGTATTATTGACCGAAGCAAAGATAAACACTTCTCTCCTACTACTAGGTACTTTCCTTCCCAAGGAAAATACCTCCAATATAACCGCTACTCTGGATAAACTTCCAGTTTCTTCGAGTGCCTCGACCAACTTCACCATGGCTACTTGCCCAAAACAATTAACTTCATACAACACCTATTTTGAGGCCAATTACCAACTTTATTAATAAAATTCACCACTCGACAACCGCTTTCATTTGAGCACCGTTTCCGGATTTCGATTTGCTTATTCATAACTTTTCATCCCGCTACCCACATTTTTTACATAGGTATAATTCAATGTTCATTCATCCTTTTGCAATTTAAAATGTATGTTGAAACCAAAACACATTAATAAATAAAATTGTAGTAACATTTAGTTGTTAATTTGAAACAATATTTCTCACAGATATACGTGACATAAACGTGACGAACGTGTGCTAATTTTTTTTCAGTACAAGAAATAAAATCATCTCTGAACTAAAATATCATTTTGTTATATCTTTTTTAAATATTATGATTTGCTCAATCGCCATATGTAACCTTTCTGTTATAATATCTTGGATTATGGCTTAAAAATCGATTGTTTTATTTACCTCAGTAGAAAATAGGGTAGGATCTTTTTCTATAGGATATTTAAGATATTAATGATGATAAGTATATGATTATTTATTTTTATGAATAACTTACTTGGACGGTCTAGACTCGTCAGTTACGTATGCTCCACTTTATACTCCTTTCATTGTATTGGGTTTCATAACCAAGTACTGAGCTTTATATAACTGTTATGTGTGAATATTTTTCAAGTCTCCTCATAGCATGCCATGCCTACAATAAGTGCATGAACGTGATTCTGATACGCTCGACCGGTGATCTATTTTGTACTGTTTGCACTACTAGAGAAAGTCTGATTTTCGATTTCCTCTACTCTGTTACATTTAACACCCATCACAACAAATGCAAATAGAGCAAAACACAGTGATATTATAATACCGCAAAAAATGGAGCCTTCTCCATCATAATCAATCATTCAGACCACCGACACTGAAATGTTGCATCACAATTATAGAAGATTTATATGACCGGTCTAGTTTGTTTACTTTGTAATACTTTCCGGAATCCAGTAGTGAAATTCACACATACCTTGAGGTTCTTCTCCCTTCAGTATAAAGTAGTCGGTGCCCAAGTCTTTTGTGCTCTCTATCCTTCTCTTCAACCACTAAATGACCGACATGCATTAAATATCAGTCACCTTTATTCGCTACCGCCTAGTCACCGTCCTTATCTTGATACAATCGCTTGCAAAAGTACTTCATTTAATGAAAGTTATTAAAACATTTTTTTTACTCTTTGATCACCTATTTTTCACTATAGTATATTTCTACTTAATTTGATAAAATTTAATTGAGAACCACCAGCATAGTGGTAGTAAAGTACACAGTAAATATTCATAAGCGATCACATGTAGTTTATGGTGTGTTGTATTGAACAAACAGTATTATTATACATGAAGTTAAACTCTCGATTATACGGGAAACCAAATTGTACCAATAAAACATCCAATGTGTCGTTCTAATTTGATATTGACCTTTTATTAAAACACGTGCTATTTAATTTCTCTTGTTTTTATACACTTATCACATCGCCGTATTGCCATATATGTTAAAACCTGTGCAGTCTCATGCGCCCATTAAAAGATATTGCCTTTTGGGGCTCAACTTGAGTTTCCTGGGAGATAAAATATAGTATTATATGTTTATGTATAAAATAGTTTATAATGTACTTTTGAACACAATAGTCCAGATGCATCTAGAGAGAGTAATCCAGCTCGGTCTCAGAAGCGGTTTGTTCATTCAGAGAATGTACTAGCGCCTGACTTAACCGAGCCTCTGATGCGTCAGCTATTTAAATTGATTGTTAAAGATGTACCTTGAGTCAGTTTCATTATGTTCCCAAATGGATTTCGGTAGTCGTCGCTTATCGACAATGTTCAATACATGTAATCACCGCGCTCCACTCGTTTCTTCCTACACTAAGAACAATCGACTTAAATTTGACTCTACGTCAGCATTATTTTAAGATAGTAACCAAATACTATTTACTTGATATATATTTAGAAGAACTTATTTATAAATGTTCTTGATTGCCAAAGCCTTTTGTAATAACATGAAACAACAGATGCATGATCGAATAATGAGTATTATTAAACATCAATGCAACCAACGATCGAGCGTGTCTTAACGGTGTTGTAGCATTTTAAATAAATCTTTGTTTATATAATAGTAATTGGTATCCTGTCTATAATCTATATTTATTTAATATGTTTACTAGTTTTATTTATCTATAAACATTAACGGTTTTCGTAGTCGTAAAGCAGCCAGTACATTTTATATTGCGGCCGCTGCTAATAGACATCGATCGTCGTGATTGTCATTCTTGGAAACACTTCACTAAGTGTTTTTCCTGTTTGTTACACAGGTTCCGTGGTTCAAATTAGAATTCATCTCATAGCTTGTAATTGAGGAGAGATCTAAGACACGTTCACCGCTCTGTCGTATCTCTTTGCGGATTAATCCCGAATATGATTTATGCTTGTGATTACACACCGCCTTGCCACGAATAAATTATCACAACGCCAGGTAACCACCATCTTGTCGCCGTACTAAGGATGAAGGCTTCTTTAATGTACCCGCAAACTAACCCTGTGGATACATTTTCTAATAAATTAAAACTTAATCAGTTTTACTGAATGCGTGTAGTGTATAAGTTTTGTGTTGGCCTTGGGTATTATACAATATTTGGATGGATTGTGACCGAACAGCATAAACAGATGTGGAGGTTAGGAATGAAAGGTACAATCTTCAGGTCGTATACCTGAGTGTCGTAAGATCCAATGCCGTGTGTCTCTTCCCGGTGAAGAATGTCGGCCGGAAATCGAATTAAAAATTCCTACAAGACACCTCAGAATGTGTCCTTTTTGTGTTACATAACGAAAATCCATTATCTCTCCTCGCCGTCCGGTCACGATCCGTATTGGCTGCGAGCTTTCCGCCTTTTCATAATGCCTTAACTTACTCTTAAGAAAGTCACTTCAAGACAGCTAGCTCTCTGCTTTTTTCCCTGTAGAATAAAATCTTCTCATCACGTACGTTTTCTACTAAAGCGCAGTGAACAAAAAAAATAAAACGCTTTCCATGGTGCATTCAGAACTTTGTACATGCAAATAAAAAAATGTACATTTAATTTAATTTGCTATTTTCCGACAAACTGATTATTTTATTGAATAATCTCGATTGCCGAAACACACCTGCGCTGGCATAATCTCAGATTCAATGCAAATAACACAAAGGAGACTGACCGACTTTTAGGTAATATAAGTATGAATGAATACGTGTGTGAATGAGTTATTATGCCCATAGAAATATCACCTCTTGCGCAATTGGTCTTTAAATTATAGGTGTGTAGCAACTGCTTTTGATCTTTTAAAAATTCAATTTTGCTTTGTCTTTTTATTAAAAATACATCAATGGCGCAATAATTCTTAGCGATAAAATATTTTTGTACTTCTGTCAAATTGCTTTTAAAAGAAATGTTTATCTTGCATAAACAGATATTTTTGGTAAACTCTCCTGTCATCACATCTATCCGACGCACAAGCCCAAAACAATTTTATGTTTTTTTTTTCTTACACGTCGGCGTGTTTAAGACGTGATATAAATCAGTTAGTTATTAGAGTGGAGCAAAATGTCGCCGTAACCTTTTAGGGTAAGTCTAGTGTTGGTAAGAATTTATGGTGATCGAAGCTATAGATCAACTCGGGCCGTTGCATCAGTCTCACTATTTTATACGCCAAATTGGCACTTGTTCACTTGTCAATTTATCGGACGACCACTTAATTTATCGCCTTATTGACAACACGTGTGCGAGAAATATTGCAATCCACACCTCTGAACAACTGTCACATAACTGACATACTTCACATTTTTTTAATAGTATTTATACTTCAAGTATGCTTATGAAGACACAAACTATGTATATTTTTCAGTATTATTTAACAGGTTTGCATTATAATTCACTTTTAGTGGGTATGGAAGGTAATGTTTACACGTGTTGAGTGAAACGCTGACACGATCACCTCTTTAACGAGAATCACTCTTACGTGCCTTAGAATAATGTGATATGGGACTCAGGTATACCTTCTGACAATATTAAATATTCTTACCAAAAACTTATAATATTTATATAAATATGAGGCGGTTCGTACAAAAATCACATATACGCCAGAATGAAAAATAGATTGGGTTGGTCATATAGGAAATGTTGGTATTTAAAAAAATTGATTCTTAAGAAACGTGTATGAAATACAAGAATTTATATAATACCCTTTTTGCGTATTCGTTGTACTTGTAATAACAGCCACATATACATATAGCCCAGTCAAATTAGGAAGAAAAAGGACCAAACCTCGAAATTTGAGCCTAGAAGCTGTAATTTTGCATACACCTTTATTTTAGTGTTATAAAAGTAAAAAAAATTGAATAAAATGAGGTTTGGAAGTTATTCGAGGTCAAATGTCACAATAATCAGTTTTTCACGATTATAAAAATTGTAGATCATTAAATTTGTGATAGATTTTATTTGAACACTTTCTTGATACACCCAACCGATTTCGAGTTAGAGAGGGAAGAGAACCCGTACTGCCTAATACAATATTTTGTTTAGTGTTTTTTTTTAATAAACAATAATTTACTTATTTTATTCAATTAACCAGTACATATACATATTCAAAACATATAATTTTCATCGTTGCTCAGGGGATGGAAGCTTGTGGTTTGTCCGCTGTTGAGTTTTCTGGTCCGAAGCACATACAACCCTCGCACTCAATTAGAGGGACTCGACCCCTTAACGCTCCACTTGAAGCCTTATCATTTCACCTACTTGAACTAAATAAGTAATCTTCTTACAAACAAATAGTGAATTTATAGTTTAGTCATTGTTCCTTTTGAAAACACCTTTCTTATGCTCCCAATTAGTACCCGTAGTAATAATAAATATAAAATGACAGATGGTGCAAATTTCCCAATAGCCAAATTTTCACGTAATATTGGGTTATTCTCAGCAGGGTCGGCGATTGTTCTACACATGTCGCCACATTATTATATAGGGCAGAGTACAGACTGTCTCCGTATTAGACCACCGAATATATTTAATAATAAAAATGTTACATAGTTACATCAAATGGTATCATGAATAATTGAATATTATGTAAGAAAATTAAATTATTTCATTTTATATACAGAGTTGAATATTTTGAGGAAGGTTGTGCATTACATTAATATACTTACAAATTTAATAAATAATTTGGATCAGCTCCCTGTGGAAAAAACATATTTCTATCCACAAATAATAAATCAGTCGCTGCCATCCAATATTAATCTCAATCTGTAGATTACACAACTCCGAAACTGTAATTCTTTTTAAAAATAATTCAAATTGTTTTAAATATTCTCAATTGTTATACAAAAAGTAAGTTTTTGTTTTGTCCGTGTTAATATTTCAGTGAATAAAAAATTAAACTATTACCCTTTTTATCTAATTGGCCTTGAGATTAGGTCAATTTTTGTCTCAGCTAGTGAACCAATATTTTATCGTAAAAGTTTTTAAATCATAATTAATGCTCATATTTTTTACTTTAATATACAATACAATGAATAGCCTTGTTTCGTTCTTAAGAGGTACTCGCTTTACGTAATTACCGAGCTATGGTCGAATTAGTACTCATTAGGGGCGCCCATCCTGAGCGTCCCGACGCCGATTAAATTGCGTGCCACAATCACAATACCATAAACATTTATTTTTATAGAAAAAACTATTGATTTAATTTATAAAAGCATAATGATAAGCTCGCCGCCCAATTCAGATAGTTGTTACATAATTTTATCTTGAAAAGTAGTATTTGTGCACAGAAACAAGGACACTGGACTAAGCTATGATGCAGCAGTAGTAGTGAGTTGAATCTTCTTCAATCGTTTTGCTTGAGGAGCAATGCCGAGTATAATGCTACTTTACTCAAAGTTATTGCGTCCTACAATTTATGCATGTGCACATTTCGTCGCTGGTGTCAGACTCTACTACTTTCGATGAAGTACTCTTGCACAACATAGCTTTTATACTACTAATAATACCGACTATTTTACTGCGCAAACCTCTTTCACCCTCCCATTAATATATTATGTTCGTATAAAATTAAACATTGAGATGGGGATGCAAGCTGTGTCTATAGATCAATGAAGATTACCTCCTTTCAAAAGTAAATATATATAAATATACAATATTTTTTTTATTTACGACCCGAGGAGCTTTATTTTTTTGAGAGGGTTTTTTTATACAAAACAACGTGTTAATTTTCTGTGGGTGATCTTAACCATTACTAGTTAAACAGGTCACCGATTTAATAATCGCCTCAGTATTTACTTTACAATCCAGGAAATCAGAGTAAACCTGGACCAAGACGATCGATCGGGATTTTATTATTATTATACCGGTCTCCCAGTCGTAATACCCGATCAAATCAATTTAAAAATTCGTAACTTGAGCGGGATTTGAACCCATGACCACAGTATTAATAATAACGCTGGTTACCTCAAATTTCAGAAAAAAGTCCATTCGTCTGCAATGACTACTAAAATAATACGTCTGCCGTGTAAAGGGTTCGCGCTTCGGGACCGTCCCGATGAAAAAACAACGGAATTCATTTTGGAATACCGTCGGTTTGTTTTGTTCGCTAGGCATAGTTTTTTTCGCGACCCCCGAAATGGGCCATTCGCCATTCCAATTTCGCCAAGTGGATTGAAGCTGGAGGCAGTATGCTCGGTTGTACTAATACATAAAACCTCCATCGGGGGCAGGCAGTAAACTTGTCCTCTCCCGTTACGTTTTACTGTTTTGTTTATTCCTCAAAGGCACTCGTCCGATAATGACACGTGTGATCATCTCACATATGCGTGTCTGCGATTTGCTCAGCCAGGCAAAAAGCAAGAATTGCTCATCAAATTCATCCCATTGACTGCTTCAGCACGCACTCCAATATCCGTCAATATTCAACAAAGAGAGAGAGAGACTCTCATTCTAGTGTTAAAAATAATATTTATATATGTAATATAATGATAATCGTAAGTGCAAGATATAATCGTAAAATGTGACCGAACGGGATTCAGCTACTCCCAATTCTTTAATGGAAATCCCTATGTCCTTAATGCCAAAGTTTTATGATGCATCTACGAATTATTTGTGAGAGAAGCTCTCCGTTCAGTAATGTATCGTTTATTGTGATATTTATTTTCAACCAAAAACACCCGAAGTAAAGTATTTTTGAATCTCCAACTATTTTAATATAACTATTGTGAGCTTATAATCAAAGAAATTCATATTTTTAGTCATCTTTATACATTTATACAACATGTCTTTTATTGAACTAATTAAATCCAAGGAATGGTACATTAAACGTAACACAACCACACCTTCATTATTGGTCCAAGTCGGCTAGTTAAACTTTTCAATTTTTTTCAACAAAGCTTAAAAATCTTGCGTATTTACTTATTATGTGATTGACCGCCTGATTTGAATCTGTAAACAAAGTACGGCACAGCGTAATTTCTACCAAATTTCTACCTTGTTGACGGATTCGAAATGTACTTGAATTAATGCGATTACATCATAAAGTGAGCTCATATTTGTTTTTGTTATTCTCTAATGACAATATATATTCACTAATTAATAATACCGAAAATTCTCAAGCTGTATATTTTCAGTATATTTTTTTCATAATCGTACTGGCATTACATAATTACGATAAAAATATTTTGGTTTCAATTAAAGACAAGTTGTATATGATGGTTTTAATGACATATTGACGACGTTTGGCACGCGCGAATCGTATCTCCCCTCTGGCAGTTAAATTGAGATAATCTAATTATCCAATCATTCAGACAACATAATCTACAACGCGTCCAGCTGTAATGTATCGCTAGAAAATATGTTGATTTAGAATGGGTGTGTTTGATTTGAATTCAGATGACGCACGACTTGATTGATCGATTGACTTCAACTTTGAGTCAAGTGCAACATATTTCTTTGTCACGCCATATTTATTCATGGTAGCCAATATGGCTTTGCCGACCAGAATGCAATAATAGGACATAAATGTTGTATGAATAAAACAATACATGCCATTTACATCGTTATTGCATGGATGATACTATCAACAAAATTGGACAACCGTTTTCTCGCCTGAATGGATTTTTTCCGTCACTCTATCTTGATATATGTATTTTAAAATATTACAATTGAAAAAATATATGATACGCCAATTACATAAAGGAGACATTGATATTCTGGGACAAAACTACACTATCAAGAAAATCGATCTGCTTCTTATTGAGTGATAAGATTCCATAAAACTAATCTGTTTAAATAATAATGTCGGCCGATAAAATAGTATCACACTGCAATAATATACATTTTATACAGATTCCGAGAAATCAATGGTTTATCTCAGTTTTATGCTAATAATATCGCTTTACCACTACTTATATCTTGATATTTAAATAGCATCTTGTATACACAAAAAATACGTTCGCTTACAAATAATATTATATTACCAACTTGTTACGATCCTTATAGGGATCAAGATTGTTTTTTTTAGTAGGTATTATTAGTCAATCGATGTAGTGCATGATATCTTATTGAAGAATCACCTCACATAGAAGTCACCGAAGCGGCTTCGTTTCCTTTGTTCCTCATACCACAACAATGTTCACTTAATTGGTGGTGTTCTATTCTCCATTATGTTTTGTTGGACCATTCGCTCCTTTGTGGGACCACAGTTCGTGCTTTGAATTTTTAACATTCCACCTTTTCTAATGAGCTAATTTGGAACCACGAGACTTTCAGTTATCATAGCGTTTTAATGACAAATAATTTTCATACACAGATATATGTAGTATAAACGATACTTCTCACTCAACAAATTTCACTCATAAATTTTCTCAATATTGTGAATGCAAATTCGACTATTTATCGGCTCATTAAACAATGACATTTACACATCCCACAGACTTGCATACATTATATATATTTAACCTTTATAAGTTCTGACTTTAATAAGTGGAATATGCTGGTTAGATTCACATATTGATAGAAGATTTAAATATTTTAGAACGTGAAATATGATTAAATGTAAATCTACTTAGGAAATACAGACCATTTGCAAGAAGCCCAGACTGCAGGTTTACTTTGCATTGCATTTACAAAGTAGTTTTGTATACAAAATCACGTTTATTTAAATTGTTCAACCATTCTTTAAGTTTATCAGTCATATTATCATAGTCACACCTTCTTATATATCTACTTTTAATTGTAAAAAATAAAATAAACGGCGTAAAAAAACCTAGCAAATCTTACCATCCCTACCTAAACCATTTTATTTATTAGTAATATTTTCCAATGTAAAAATGTATACTTTAAAGATTACCCTGGACATTCACCACAAGTATCCACAAGTTCATATTATAAATAAGTAATAGAAAAATATGCTTATATTTAGTTAGTTTAGGACTTAAACTAATCTAAACTTTAGGTTAATTAAATATTCACATTTAAATTTATTTAATTAGTATATTTTTACAGGTAATAGATATATAGACTTCGTATAGTCTTATTCCTATTTTTATTGTTTTATAATGCCCTCTAGTACACAACTTCAAGACAATATTATTGTAGAACATACTAATGATGACCTCTCTAAACTAAAGGTTCATTTTATTGTGTATTGACTGGCCTTTAGAAGAGAGACAATAAAATATATTTTTCGCATAAACTATGCTGAAAATTTGTGGTTTTAGATAATTCGAAGCTTAATGGAGCTCACAGTAAGTCTGTAAGGATTGAAAGTGTTATGTCAGAGTTGAGGGGCAGGAAGAATGTTTGAAGTATGATGCAATTGTGAATAACTTGGCACCTGCAGCAAAAGTAGTATCAGCCAGTGCACGTGTGCTTGAAGTCACTAATTAGAATTTCAAGGTGCAGCAAACACTCCATGAGATCATCTTCTCAGGCCCTCATACACCATTTAACGTAATGCCCATTTGCGTAATCTTCCCATCCCGTCCTCAGGTCGAATAATAATAATACCCACATCGTTTAACAACTTTGCACGATTTTTAACCTTTTAATGGCTTGATAAGTACAGAAATATTTAACAATCGCAGGAGTAAGTTTTGATTCAACTAGGTTATATGGGGGTTGGCAAGGTATCGCAAATATAAGCGAAAAATAATATTATTTACGTATTTAACAGATATAATACACACGCGACATTCACTACTGAGTGCTTCACAAAAACAGTAAATTCCAAGATCGAAAAGCACTATTAATACTTTTTATTTGTTTTCACAATATTCTTGCGATACCCCTAAAATAGTCTCAGTTAATTTAAGTCCACCCTTTTTAAACAACGGTTTAATATGTCCATATTATTGGGCTGTACATACTTATTTATAATTATAGGAATATTAGGTGAGATTTCACTTTACCTTTAAAATTATAATCTACAACAGATTGATATATTTATGACACTATATACATATGTATATAAACATCGTTTGCTAATTAATCAATCTATTAATATGAATGAAAAAAACTTTCTAGACAATATTAACAAAAAATTAAACCATATTTTAATAGCCTATTTACAGTCTATAAATAATGAATCATTATGCCAAATCATCCATTATTATTGTTTCTTATTTGATTACGAAAATATAATTTCATTGTTAAATGTCATTTACCTGGTGTAAACGCATGAAATAATATAATTGAGGTTGTCGCTATATAATCGATGTCAAAATTAACTTTGGCTACACAACCTTTTTGTGATTTGTTATAGTTGTATAATAAAACTCTCGATTTTATAGAAATCGCACAAAATATCGAAATAGCGTGACAATTTAATTAAAATAGTGGGGACACTTCCTGCATTAGCGGATCGAAGTATGAAAATCGTGCTATTTTCACATTTCTTTTCCTTGTTTTGTTGTAGCGTGGAAAATCGCCTTCGGTTCGCCTTTGTGTTTCGCAATTAGCACTAAAATATACACAATTCACGAAATTTTCACAAATTAGTTTTGAGTTTTGGCTAATTGATTTAAAAAAATGCATTTTACAACAACACGATCGAATAACTGTGTTATTAAAATTCTCAGCATACTTAATTTAGTTTGTCGATGCATCCGGTAATTCTTAATGCATTGAAGGGCTCTTAATTTGCATAATATAAAAGCTTTCAAACCAAATTCGATCATTCATTGACTGACGCCATTGTCTTTTGTATATTGTATTTGGTGATCAACTGTAAATATATAATCATCAGCATTTAGCACAACTGTTCGATGCTTTGTTGACTGTCAATTCTGATAACCTATTTGAGGTCTATGTTTTCCCTTGTATTCGCTTTCTATCCTAAACTGTTTGGAAAGGTTAGTTAGTTTACATTCTTATCTTTCCTTTGCGACATTTTTATCACCGTCTAGACTTAATAATTGACGTACTTCTCATTATCATTCCAAGAGTGCAACCATGTTTGTTACATACATAGATCCAAACCCACTTTATATTAAACGCACGCATACAAAAATAACAATACAATAAATTCCATTCGTTACATTAAACAACGAAATTGACGTCCTAGAATATATTTATTTCATGAAATAGAAAACAATTTATCTAAAAGTTGAGATCAAGAATCGTAATTAATTATTATATAGCGTAATAGCACAGGAGATAAGACGATCGACTACAAATACTGTAGTCATGGGTTCAAATCCCGCTCAAATAAAAAATAAATTAAATTGATTTGATCGGTTATTACAACTGGGAGATCGGGAATAATATTAATGAAATCCCGATCGATTGCCTTGATCCAGGTTTACTCTGATTTCCTGGATTATAAGGTAAATACTGAGACGATTATTAAATTGGTGACCTGTTTAACTAGTAATGATTAAGAACACCCAAAGACAATAAACACGCTGTTGTGTAAAAAAAACCTATCAAAAAAGCTCCTTCGGGCGAAAATAAATAAATAAAGAAAATATTTGTGTGATATGAATAGATACGTAAGAATCTAAATCTTACCTGTACCCAACATTAAGGTTTTAAAAAAAAATGTAAATTTTTTATTAATAATTATATGTATGTATGTGATTATAATAACTCATATATAGTAGTAGTTGGGTTTTGTGCAGTATCTTGTACATATTCATAATTTGAATTTTCCGTCGGCAATTCCATTTGATGTTTACATGGTTTTTATGCTTTTGGTACTAAAATATGAGCAGAGGCCCAAATTCTTTCATTCTCACAACCGGTGTACATATCACGGTGTTATGGTCTCTGGCAATCATACTCCCTGCCGCGAAGGTACGCAGTATTCCTACATAATGTAAAGCCCTGTGCCTGTCTGTTTCCATTCTAAAATAAAATAAAAATCAAGTATAGAGACAATGAAAAAAGAGCGTTGTTTTAAAATTTCACGTATCCTTTGAGAAAAACACTACTACGTGTGTACTTTTAATTTGCTGGATAAATTCTTGTACCACATCGGATTAAAACACTGCTGCGGCAGCTTGGACATTCTGTATTAAATTCCGCAAAGAGAACACTCCTATGTATACACATGATAATATTGTATTTCACTCGACTAGCGTATTTTATATGAAAAAATAAATATTTATGCTGCATTTCTTAAAAAAAAATATCACATTTTTATTAATTAAGTATTGAAAATATCATTAAGTAAAAAAGTAAGGTTTTAAAAATATAATTCAAAAGATTTTAACATTTGGTTGATAGAATTCCAGGATCAATTCTATTGATTAACCAGGGCTGTGGAGTCGGAGTTAGAACATTTTAGGTGTTAGAAAATTTAGTCGCCGCAAAAATCAATGACTCCGGCTATTTTTTTAAATTGAAATTGATACATATTTATTTCATTAAGTTGATAAATATGAGAGTCGGAATGAAGTTTTTTTATTGGTAAATATTGGGAGTCGGAGTCGGAGTGGAGTTTTGTTGTTAAATTTTAGAAGCGGAAGTCATTTTTTTTCAGCCACTCCACAGCCCTGTGATAAACAGCTTGCTAATTTTATAATCTCTTTCGACTAAATCACCATGTTCATTAGCGCTTTTAACACTAGCTTGAGCCGGACACGTGGAAAGAGCAGGAGGGATAGTATCGGAAATACTATCCAGCAAGCAGGTAAGAGAAGGCAGGGTAGACCTAGGCTAAGGTGGGAGGACGAGTTCTATAAGGTAGTTAGGAGTTTAGGAATTAATAACTGGAGGAGCATTATGTGGAAGATGCTGGTGCGGGAAGCCTTGGTTCATCACTGAACTGGAGTGCTTGTGATGATGATATTATGTAAAATTATTGTAGCTCTAGTCGGCCAACTCTGTTTGTATAAGCACCAATACTATCAGCTCTAGCACGACTATTATGTTGAATACGGCCGTATGATTCAATCGTTGGAATACATTTCAATAAAACTTTCAGTGTCACTATGAAAACTCGCGTGTGTATTCTAAAATTATATTTTTATTTAATATATTTCCTCGGTGGCTATTTCTATAAACGACCGCTCTATTTCAGAAACACTTCAATAAAGTCGCACCGAGTCTAAGTTGTAGACGGGCAAGTCTACATTATATGGTTGAAAGTCCCCAGCTATATCTGAGACCTTCGATCGTTTTCTATTCAAATGCGAGCCACTATCATATGTGTCTGTTTGTATGGGGGATCAGACCTTCATATATGACTTTTTTCGTAGACAATATAATCATAGCATCGTGGCTATAACAAGTGACGGTTTAAGCCATATAATGTATCGTCCTTTTCTTTCCGAATTTTAAATATTCCGTCCGAAAGGGAATCATTTGCATGATTCTCCGATAACTGAATACTCGATTTTGTATTGGACACAGTTCGCATAAACAGACCACTGAATCAAGGATTGTCCTCTCATATGATTCAATACACGCAGGCAAATATATCCATTATATTTGAACCCTATACCATTTTTCCATAAAATAATAACCTTATATCAACTACAATTTACCTTCCATTCAAATACCAATTAACTTCATTTATTTACCTTTTACGATATCTTATCGATCAATGTGTCAGCTTCACTATCGCTCTTTTTTTTAAACTCCGTATCGCATGTTATATTTTATTGCGACCTGACTTCACCTGTTGTAAGAATGGAATCGTTTATTTAATTTTGATATCGTGTTGTGTGTTTTTATTTCACACACGCCATTTCTTACGTTTAAATAACACCACCACTTATCAGATATTAAATATTCAGTTTTATATAAGATTGACTTTTAATCATTTTCACAGTTTGCATCACCTGTAATAATAATCAATGACGCGACTGAAAAATTTCATATTCGTCATGATTTCTCTATTTTGTTGTATATAATGCCAGAGGGCTAAGAAATCAGATTTTTATTATCTGTTAAAACGAGTTCATCACCAAGCTGTTCGTGATGTTGATTTGCATCTTAATTATTTTATGAATTAGTAATTGGCCCGCAGTTATAATTTTAGACCATTACAATAAGTCATACATACTTTCGAAATACTAACATTTCACTACTTATGCTAGTGGTCCGTTCACTGTTTTGTTATTCAAATTGGATCAGTGACTGCTGGTTTATATATGCACGTTGTTTAAAATATAGAGAGCAATAATGAGTAGAAGCAGCTTTGTGGCTCTGTCGTGACCGTATCTCGTAGAACAAGAATCATTATCCAACGTCTCTCTCTCTATGTAAACCGGCTTTACATTATTCTGACAGTCGACATCATACCTGCGTATTGAATATGAACTATTAATGCTTACATGCTAATGCATTTTAAATATTATTCTTGAAGAAAATTTTCTTTGAAAATATACATTATGCACTGTAGTTTTTCATCCAACAACAGTGAATAATAAATAGTATCTAAATCGAATTAGTTACAATATTTACAAGGCAAAGCATTTGTGTGTTGTACAAACGAAGGGCATTTTAATTTTGAATATATATATCGGTAAAATTAATATGATTGCATTAACATGTGATAACCAGGCGTATTAATAGCTCAGAGGATAAAGCACGTGACTACAAATACTGTGGTCATGGGTTCAAATGCCGCTTAATTCAAATTGATTTGACCAATTATAACGACAGGGGGATCGGGAATAATATTAATAAAATCCACATCGATCGTCTTGATCCAAGTTTACTCTGATGAAGATTTAATTCTGTAACTATCTAATAAAAGTCAAGATCACCGATAGGCAATGAATTAAAACATTGTGTCTAAAAAACCAAAAATATGTAAAATCCTCCTCAAAAAGCCACTCGGGGCGTATGTAAATATAAATAAATAAATATTTTTACTAATCTGCCTTCCTTATAAATATTTCTGGCTGATTCCATGGCAAGTAAGACTTAAGTTTAAAAAAAGGAAATTTTATAAATTGTATAATAGTCAAAAATTTAACACTATTTATAAAGGTAGTTATTCAATATTAGCCTACCTACTTATAACAAATACATATTGCAATAACCATTTATAAACCGGTTAACACACCTCAATTTTATTATTGTAGAAAGGTTGTATTTTTCATGGCGATTAATTTATTTACGTAATTATTCTATTATCTGTGATATTTTATGTGTATTGTGACAATGTATACACTTTTAATATACATACGTTTTTTTATATTTACTAATATTTTTGTTTATTTTTTGCAGGTATGTCCCCGTGTACTATAATAGAGGAGAATACTCCCTCGGGAGCAGACAATTGATGATGTTCAGGTTAGTCAGTTGACAGTAGTCGGGATATCTCAATAACTCATCCTCGCTACCCACTTCATTTAGCAAAGTCGCAGCAGGAGTCGAACGCGTATCAATTCCACGCATATAATACGTATTTTACTTACAAATATATTTTTTATTTATTATTATTGCGAATGTCGCTTTCAAGTCCGTTCGATACATCACCGTCGCGACGGTCATTTCTGTATTTACCAGTTCTCCATTATTCCGCTGTCGTTTACCGTACACCGCTCGATCCATCTTCTCATACTATCACTGCGTAAACGATCGATAAGTGAAACGTTATTTTCACCACTCAAAAGAAATCCATTAAATTGATATCAAAATCCTACGAAGAAATTATAGAATATTAAGTGTACTTTTTGAACCCTTGCAAAAAAAATAATGAGAAATTTTAATCATCATCATCTTCATAAGCACTCCAGTTCAGTGATGAACCAAGGCTTTCCGCACCAGCATTTTCCACTTATTTCTATTGGAGGTCGCGCTCCTCCAGTTTTTAATGCCTAAACTCCTAACTACCTTATAAAATTCGTCCTCCCATCTTAGCCTAGGTCTACCCTGCCTTCTCTTACCTTCAAATTTTAATATCCTTATAAAACATCACATAACCCATTCTTCTTTTATCCTTTTTCTAGTTTTATAGTCTATTTTTCATTATATATAGAGGCTTCTCACGACACAGATGCACGCAAAAGTCTAGCACAATGTCTTGTTGCTTGTGCCTTCTACATAATAATAACATGTTGGTGCAGATTGTTCAAGAAATAAGAGGCGAGGCTCTGAATAATTGCTATACGCATCGTCATGGGAGACTTGGCATTGCAAAGAAGTCTTTAAGAAATAATCTCTAAGTTATCAATCACATCACCTTATAATACGGGAACTTCTCATGCATTCATTTCATTTACATACCCATTATCAGCGACTACCGAGCCAGATAAATGATGGTATTTAACCTATTCTAGACTAGACTTATTTATTATATTTTTATGACGTGTTGAGTTCTAAAAAAGTCCTGTTTACCCCCATGTGATATTAGGGGTGACGTTCGAAAAACCCTGAAGCCTTCGTGTAATTGGATATTTTGTATTGAACACCTGTCTTCCCCTCGCTTGCCACATCTCATCTATTGATGAGCCGCGCAGATGCTCGTTTAGTAAAAACAACATAAATAGCCATCCAATGAGTCGCCCCAGAGATATGACAAGGTCTCAAAGGGTCGCACTCTTTGTTATTCAAATTTCATCGGCGGGGTCGCTCAATAGTTTAGCTGGCGGTATAATTTGCCCTACACGCAGATGCTTAAAATAACTAGTTTTTATATTAATTGAACAATGAAATGTGGCCTTCGATTGAGCGCAATTTTTCAGTGGATTATATTATTTTGGGACGCAGCCGTGGAGATATGAGATAAATTAAGGCAAACGTGCAATGGTTAAATGCAAGCATTCATTCCTAGAAACTTAATTTGCTAGTGCCGGTGGCTATGCGGTATTGCCTGCCGCTTTATACTCTATATTATATGTTTTTATACATCCGCGTGTTATTAAATTTAACTTACTCAAAAATACAGCAGTGCTTCATCAACCGGCAAATTACGTACACTAGCTAATTTTTTTGAATAGACTAGTCCGAATGCATTTTTATTTCTAACACGTTTTCGCTCCACGCGTACGCACGAAGAAAAAACATTTTAATATGAAAATCATATATTTACTCACTTGTAATTTTTTTGTTTTACACTGCAGTAGAAAAGAACTCGCATAACTAGTTTAATTGAAATTATAATTATCATATCACATTGAAAAGTGCATTGGATGAATTTATTCAGCTTCACACTTGTCGAGTGTTACTAATTCTATCACGCGATGCTGCAAAAACCTTCCTCTTAATTGATTCGTTGCCATTACTATTTTCATATATTAAATTACTTTGTGTACGTAGTTAACATTAGAATATTATAAACTAGGTTTTCCTCGCGTTTTACACGAATAGGTTTTTAAATCCATATTTTATCGGCTGGCGAATTCCTACGCTACACGCTCGTTACTAACTATTGTTTATTTATGGGTATAGTCGTTTTTTAATACCGTACAATATTAGTTTATCAACCCTTTACTTTAAATATACACGTGTAATTTTATTTAACATAAAGTAAATTAAAGCTGATTATCTTTAACGAAAGCAAATAATAATTATTGATTAATAAGGGTGGATTTTCAATGTAGGTAGAAGAAATAATTATGAACCCTGCTCTGCCCCACATAAATAATTTACTCATTAAAAGTCCATCCCGTATAATACTTCATCCTATCTTAACGTGAAAATTTCGATTTTATCAAGAAATGCGTAAAATATTAATAAAACAGAAGACAGAGACACAGAAATAAAAATAGGTATACGTATATGAAACCAACTAAACAGCAGCATATTTATCCATAGTCAAATAATTTATTACTTTTAAAGATTTTCATTTTAAAATGCGCGAATAAAGGCATCATTCGTTTCCTCGGAAGCTTATTTTTAACCTACATTACAAACGTATTTCTGAACCGCTCAATTACATTCAAAATGTATTTATATTGCATTTTGATTGAGGCTCGAAAAGCTAATAATACTAGCTTAAAACTTAGTTTTGAGAAGTGGGGGGCTCATCTTCATCAAAGGGTTATACACGAAATTAAATTTGTTGCAGGCTGGTGGAGAATTGCACCCTTATCCCCAGACTACTGTATTAGGTTTCCATTACATTCCATATACGATATACACAATATAATTTATATTTTATAGTCATTTCTCACTTAGAGAAATTAGATCTTCTTTCCCACAAAGAACGGCAACTCTCTTCGGAATAGAGCAGTAACAAATTAGTATTGTTCAATTCAATCCAACCCCCGTATATTTTGTGTAGTAAACAACATATTGTGTGCAGATATATTTATTTTTACAAATATTTGAAATATTACTCCATCAGCTAATATATAATTTTTCAAGATTATCTTTTCTATAATCCAGATTAATTCGACATATCCATCAATATTTTATTTAGATTTCTTCCCACACGGCCGATATACGCAATTTTCTAGCCTCAATATCGTTAATCAGAGAAAATCCGACAGGTAAAATGTAGGCGATATTAAGATGTTAAAAGTATTTAATAGTCAAATCTGAATGAAGATATGGCTCATACACATTTTAATGTGTCGTAATATTTAATCAAATATAGATTATGGAAACCCTGTGATATCGATTGCTTTTAGTTAGTTTCATTTGATTTTTATTTGATTATTTTTTGAATAATATCGCTTTTGAAAATGTACAGGGTGAAACTAACAATACACGGGTTAATGAGAGTTGACGCGGAGTGCTTTGCGATAAGGCCGAATAAATCTGCCAACAAATGAACGCCCAACAACAGGGTTTATTTTGAGGGATTGCCATTCAAGGGTGGGTATTACATTCACCCCTAAATGCAATACTGGGGTCAGTTACATATACTGTCAATTGTACAGCTGAAACATTATACTATCTAGATGAGTGCAATCAACTCCCATTTGTTTCACATATTACTGTTATGTTGATACAATCGAAGATTGCTATAGTATATTCGACTTGAAATAAGTGCCAGGTTAAAATGTCTATACTATTTAATTCTTATTAAAAGCACAGTACATCAAAATATTAATTGTATTTTTTTAAAGGAAACGTTTCAGCTAATCCCAAATATTGTTCTATTTTTTGAAATTCAGATTTTGTCATCCATAATATTAAAATTTTATTGCTTCTTAGTAAAGATGTTAAATATTTTTTAGTTTAGTTCACACAATGGTCAACTCCTATACAAGCATGTTGTCATCCCGGGACAAAAGTATTGTTTTGTGATAAACAAGAGACATACTCGGAAATAGGCAGGTCGTTTAGCCTGAAAGTATTTTTGTATCGTCTATTTCTCTCACACCAAAAGAACTAAACGTGACGTTTACAAAGAGATGCCATAACACAATAATCGCCACACAACTTACAATCCCACACGTAGAGCTTTTGTTGACGTTGACACAATTGCCTTTTATTTTAGAAAACACCACAATTCGCATATCAAATGTACCTCAAGTATATCCACTGTTGTATCAAAAAAACTACGCTTGACGATTGTAACTCGACCATCGCTACTGGTCGGATTAATAAATTCACTGAACGTTTAAGTTTTTTTGCGCCAAACCGACGCGACGACAAGCTTTTCGCGCAATTTGCACGAACGTTTGTCGTTCATCTGCTGCGACATAATATTACAAAAAATCTGTTTATTTATCGTTACTTGAATCAATAAACAAAACAGCAACTCAGCATTTTTATATTAATGTAGAGCGCTTTTTAAGAATTATTATAACATTTTAACCATAATAATCAAACAGATCGCTAACAATTTTAAATTAAAATACAAATCACCTCTACGGCCTTTCGCAACATATTTTTTTTTTCTTAAAATAAAGCCTAAAATCTATAGATGCATATGATTTGGAAGTCGTATAAGTACATAATAATGCTTGAAGAGTGAGAAAATAGTAGGTGTCTAGGGTAAATTGGTAAATAACTAATAAAGCCTTAGGCAAGCTTCCCTGATCTATTCGATTAGGGATGAGGAGTGATTGGCGTGACCAAGTAATTACTTCAGCCGCCCACAGTAATGATCTCTGGGATTGCCCTCATGTACTTACCAGCATTCACGAAGTATCCACCAAATAGAACCCCTCACTCATAATTTACAACAAAGGTCTTCATAGGTCCAAGATTACGTACTCCAAAATGTACATAATTGTGGCATTTTGTCTAAAGTTGGATTACATCAAGAAAAAATTGTGTGACTGTGATATTTCCTCGCAATTCAATTTTACCAGCAATCAACGAACGTTATTAAGCCATTAATCACGACTATTTTTCATGTATTTTGAAATTTGTATTGCATCGGTCGGCTGCGTCTTTCAGTCACGCAAACCTCACCCCCTACTATTGCAATAATGTATTGTTAAATTGAAATATATTTCAGTGTAAAACAGTTTAGTTTAATTTTCTATAAGTGCCGCCACACACATGAATGCTCGTTAGTGCTTCTCGTATCTCCGCCAATGAAAGATAGGTAAGCAAACACGAGCACCAATCAGTCTCAGGCACTCCTTCTCTCATTGGCGGAGAGGATCATTAATGAGCATAAAAGAGAATCAACA
Source organism: Agraylea sexmaculata (assembly GCA_022606485.1). NCBI lineage: Eukaryota > Metazoa > Arthropoda > Insecta > Trichoptera > Hydroptilidae > Agraylea > Agraylea sexmaculata. The sequence continues at coordinate 17,151 of JAGTTH010003827.1, read as the reverse complement.
AGCACTCTGTGTTGCGCCCAAGTCGCACAAATTTGCACTAAACACTGTTTTGGATGTACGGTTTTTCCGTATTATAGCCATCTATCATGATAAATGGCTAAGAAATAGCTACATATAGCGACTAATACATTTTCATGACCGATACAGACAAAGAAGGGTAGGTTAATTTACTGCTTTGTTAGCTACCATCATTATTCATCGGTCTAATAAGAAAAAAGATCGTCTTTTGCCCCAATGTCATCAGGTTGAATATTTTAAGAACACGTTCTGTTCACAAACACGCAAGTTTCGCACTATTTTTAGATCAATTCCATATTCCCTGTCACGCTGCGTCTTGACGAAAATTTATGTTCTAAACAGGACCCAATAAATGCTTAAGTAGTAATCTATTCTACGTACGATTGTATTAACCACGTAATCTAAATAGGTGAGATAATGATAGTGCAATTTTATCGCTAATTTCGAAGAACGGTGTAATCTTAGAGAATTTTGTGAGAAATATTTCACCCCGTTGAGTGAGTGTGATAATAATGAAGCCATTCCTTGAAAGTTGTCGATAGGAATGTGGGATATTCAGAAGTGTGTGACTGGCGGCTGTTGTGGGGGATTTATTCCTTCTTGCATCCATACAAACCAGAATAAAGCATCTCTAGGAGGCTTAACGCATTTACTTGTCACGTCCTTGCCACGAATTCCCCACATTATATTATCGTCAACCCACATAAAAGATAGATATAGTTTAAATTGTAATAGCATATGAGTTTGGTGATACCGCCAGTGTATTTTTAACTTTATTCGCTATTTAAAGAAACGCCAACGAGATCGGGGGCTGAATTTACGACATACCCGAAAGGAGATATCGCGCATAGGAAAATGGGGGAGATCCGTTAACCGAAATACAAAGAGCAAAACACAAAGAAAAAAGCGGGTTTCGGATTTTCGGAAATCGTACCACGTTCCTGGGGCGAATTTTTCATGTCGCTATCGTCGATCTGGTTTCCCTGCGACACCACGAAGGCTGTAATCTACACTCCAAGGAATCTCTCGAGACCACAGCCACCTTCCCTAACTCGCCTTTTTATCATACCGACTTCAAGAAACATTCTTTTCAAAAACATATTGAATAGCTTATAATCAATGTAAAGGGTAGCACATACTAGCACTTTGCATGTACTTTGCCGACCTGTAATTATAAAGTTATAACGAATAGGCAATTGACCTTTACACGCTACGAACCGGTCTGTTCGCAAAGTTTGTTTTCAACGCACTTTCACGGTCACGCTTTACCAGTTACCTTTCAATAATGTTATTGCTACTGAAGCAATATCGATTAAAATCACAATCAATTATATTATAACATTCACGGACATCCATTCAAATCTACATTTTTCAATATAATTTATATTCTAATATATTTATTAATTCTTCTATAAAAATTTGATATCACATGCAATGCGCTTTTATTATAGATGGACAAATGTGCGGTTTAAACCCAATTTGTTCGATTAAACTCCATGGGGACTTTATTTCCATGGGTGTGGCAAAAGCCATTGATTATTTCATTAATTTCATTTATTATGGCTCGTTTTTTTAAATTTGTATTACCTTTATTTAATGAAAAAAAAATGATATTCAATATTTATCATCAAATGCAATATTTATTAATTGATCCACTGATACTGATATATTTTCCTGTAACATAACAATTTTGCACAAAGAAGACCAAAGAGGGTTTTTTTAGGGATTTAAATCCTTAAAATTGATTCAAACCAAATATTTGCCTCTAAACACTTAAAACACAGCCATCCTTTATAGTAAGTGTATGATAATTTTCCCAAACGTTTACTTACTGATACTGTTTTTTTTAGTTTTTATCCTGCCTGATATTGAATTTCTGAGACTGCTTTTAGTAGTAGTTTAGTTGATTTACGTAATCTGTATATAGTCCCAATTTAATGTAGGTATACCCTTTGTGAGAACAATCATATTAAAATATCATAGAAAATTCTTCCAGCTGTACCCACTGAATGCGATGTTACATTTATAAAAATCTATAATTACATTAGTATATTTATGTACTTTAGGAGGAACAAGGAAAATGTATTCGTTTGTTTATTATTTTTGAACTTTGCGTGGCCCGAAACACGCGCACCTGAAAATGTTCCAGCCATTTTATCTGTAAACACGCGTGTTGTGAAAACAACTAAAGTCAAATATTTTTTTACTATACTGTAAAAATATATGGAAAATTAATATTTGCGAATTTCCGTATCTAATATTCCTATCAAAGAATTTTTTGCGCTTGATTGACAGTAGAATGATGTTAATTATATATTTGTAATGTACGATTTCCTTCCTGTTGGGATTGTATAATATGTTGAGATCTATACCGTTTCTCATACAGGACCAAAGTTGGTAACAAATGCACCTGACGTCTACAATCCAATTTGGCCGTTTATACAAAAAGTGTCCAGGTAGACAGGATCAGCATGCAGATGGTCTTCCATAATATCTGACTACCTGCTCCCACCATCCTGACTATCTATCCCAAGGAACCCACGCCTTTGTTTGTGTCATCCTCTATCGAAAATATCCATCGATTTACAGCGATATTCGATTACGAAAAATAACCCACTAGGTAGGTGAGAGCTGGGACTGATCAAACTTTATTTTTGTAGGTATCAACCATTTTGATACATTGTATTCAAACTGCAGGTATGCTCGTTTAATTTAATAACATTACCGTGTGGCATTTACGAGTAAATTTAAAACGTATAATGATTCCATTTTGTTGTAAAATAGTGTAGCGTTGCGAAGACTTATTAGTGATTATATTGTATTATCCTTCATTATGTACTCAATCTCGTTCGCTCGGTTCTTAATAAGTCCAAATAAAGTGTGCAGCGCCCCGAGACAAAACAAAGCGTAAAAATAGCAAATGGCAATCTGGCGTGTAATTTTTGCAAGGATATGCTTCAAATTGATATCCACGTTGTGCCCCCGGTCAAAAGAGGTTCTTGAATGGCAGGTGTTTCGACCCACTTGTATGAGGAATATACTAAACCACCTTTTGGGAACTATGCCTTGGGTGAAATCAAACTACAGGTAGTCAGATTGAAAATATTGTATCGCCCTTAATCACTATTATTATCTGATTCACCAAAACATTTGCATTCAAGCTATCTAAAAACAAATGCACGTGCTTTGTGTAAAGTCATGCAGTTTTCTATATTGATAAAATGCTTAGGTGTAGATTATAAAGTGAATAACAAAATGCATAAGTAAAACTTTGTTAAGGCTTGATGCACGAAAGTCTGCTTCTTACCTACTCTAATTATCTATCAAATATATCTACAATATAATATAGATTAAAATATAATAATAAGTAATGTGCAAAAATTATTACATTGCAGGCTATGCACTTTTTAACAAATATAGGGGGTGGATGTGCAAAAAACCGCTTTCACTTATTAAATGATGCTAACCCGACCCCACACGTAATTTTGATGTAAATGTCTTGATATACGGTAATATATTAAATAAAGCAATTAATTTGGTTGAACGTGTATAGCCGGGATAAAATTTCATAATGTATTTGTAATTAATTTTGTGACAACCCAATTTACTGGGAGATCGGGAATATATATTCCTTCTATAAAATCACGATCGATCGACTTAATCTAGGTTCACTCTACTTTCTTGGATTGTAAATTCTGAATCGGTTGTTAATTAAAACAAAGATAGTAAAGAGCCACTCAAGTATATGTAATAAAATATAATTCTCAACCCTTAAGTGAGGCTGTTTCTTTTATGAATAGAACTGTCTATTTACTACTTATTAGTATGTAATATGTGAAGAAAAACAGGATCGTTAGTTGAGGGACGTTGTTCCTGTTTCCTGTCTTATTAATGCGAAGGGGAAGTGAGCCAATTTCTTGGACCTCCGCACTTGGCGGTCACCATAACTGCTTTTAATTATTTCCACTCTATTGTGCCTCGCCAAATTGAATTTCCATGTTGCCAACGTCCAAAATATATCCTCATTGTTGCCTTTTTACTTGCCAAATGACTTGCGATTTGTTCGTAAAGGCTTCACATCCTACCACAATAGCCTGGTTATTATTCCATTCGATAATTACTACGAAATTAACATTATTAATAAGTACCTTTCATTTTCAAGTATAACAATTTAAATTGACGCAGTCTCTCGAATTACTTTACCAAAAATATACTGAGTACACAGTGCATTGTGATTAGAGCGATTAAAATTAATGATGTTTCCAATTTAAAGCAAACCAACATTAATTAGATTAATTACTACGTGGAGGCTTTAGTTTCAATCATCATTCATAGGTCATGGGGAACAAAGCCTTTTTCACCATAACTTACATCTTGACACTATTGTGTATGTCGTCACTTAATTGAGCGATTATCTTCGTCCATTAAAATGTAATTATAATTATTATTTGACGGGTCGCCCAGTGGGCTTCATAATTGGATGTAGGGCGGTCATTTATGTGGAACCTACCCAGAATCGTGACACGATACATTTATACTCCTCAAAGTATCCCACAAGTCATTTGCATCGATAATACGCATTGCATTAATATTAATTATCGTATTTCAAAAGGCCTTTCACTGCCACCGTACATGAAGTCCATCTATAACTCTGTTGTTGATTTGAATATAACATTGAATCATGGTTCTCTCCGTGATATTGACAACTGGTATAGAGTATCATTATTATTTCTGAATTGATTTAATGAAAGATTGTAGTGAACTCAGTAGGAAGTGTTATCTTTTAGTATCATCTGCCCCTTTCCAGGGCATCCGTTCTACGCTCTGGTGCTCTTCAACGTTGGCCCTAACGAAGTGCTTTCCTACTGTAACCTCTGGATCATTTACCTTCTTCATATCACAAAAACCTTCCCAACCGAGTCCGAGATAATCAAACTTGTTGTCTGGAAACCGACATTTTATTTAATCCCGGAAATTAGACTAAAACTTTGAATTTCTCCGAAAATATACGACCTACTAATCGTAGTATAAATTATATAATATGCCTTTCATTATGGACCATGCATTTTACAAAAGGTCGGCCAAAAATCCAGATTAAAATATAACCTTTATATCGGCACCGGAAAGAAGTGAAGCCGTTATAAGCCTCTTTGCGTTTAGAAATAATTTTCACAAATATAATATTTTGCCTGTAAAAATATATGCACAATTCCTCATCGTAGGCAAGTGTATTTTTTAAAATACACTGTAAACACGATAAATAATTTATACTAACGTATCCCATGACATTCATTATTTGTGGTTTTCCGGAAAGTGAAACTGTTAAATTATTCAAAGACTGTTGACAATGTTTACCCTCTAAATATACCAGTTTTTACCGGTGAATTTTAATAAATTATTGGATAGGTGTATGCACAAATTAATATATCATTTAATAAAACTTTTATAGCACACTTTATTGATCACGTAATAACAACTATGCCATAATTAGAAACTACGCAATATAATTTTAACGATTTCGCATTTATCTCGAACGACTCCTGAAATGCATGTTTACGCTTTACGTCTCGTATAATAATATTTTATTATTAATCGTCTACTGATAAACTTGAATTAAGCACATTGCTTATTCCACTGAATATATAAACAACTTCCTGTGTTTGCCGATTGTTCGATAGTTACCAAAATAGATCACACAATAAAGATCATCAGTCACGAAAGCTTAACTACGAAGTTGCACGGGTTTGAACTTGAGTCATCGCTTAGTCACGTAACAGTTTTACGTGTACATGATCTCTTTTTATTCTTAAATCGTGAATATGCTTAATCAGATATTTTATTAACCGTTATTTTTTCTAGCTTGATAGATGCTTATAATATTTTGGGGCAAGTAATGATCACTAATTCCCACTTCTGTTATTATCATTTATTTATATTAAAATGCACCGTGCATGACCAAGTAAAGAATTCAAACTATTATTCAATGTCAACAAAATGATCTCATCCTTTGTCTATAAAGCGTTATTTTATATTGGAAAAAAATAACCAGTAAAATATTTAAAGATCATAATGATACACCACACTAAAGATTTTTTTGTCCATGGATGTCCAACAGGAAGTTTTTTTAATGTAATCTGTATCGGTGGCCTGTCAACCCACTTCTACATACGATAACGTTGCCGTCCTATTCATAGGGTTTTTTATTCAGCAATATTATAATTTAAATTTCTAATTACATGTACGCATAACAAACCGCGGCGGCTTCTTTGTGATGTCAACCTACTTGAGTATAAATTTGATGAATAAGTGATTTGAATCGGTCATTCTGGTCAATTGTGTTCAAAGTGATATAAAAAATTACACTTAAGTCGCTTTGATTCTTCCGACTCTGGATGTACCACACGATATTATGGTATAGTTAGCTTTGAGATCGTTTTCACTTCCTTCCTCTGGAGAAAGCCGTTCGACGTCCGCTGAAATATTACAATGATCATACAGTATGGATTTAATGATATGTGGTTAACCAATCTGCAAATAAGTATATGCAGTGAGAACCCAAAGTCATTGCGTTATACAAATGCAAATCTTAGATGAAATAATTCCTGATGATACCCACCCGCCCTTAGGTCGTGATCTCGCTATTGTGTTCAGATGTGACGACATCGATCAAATGCCATCGAGGTTGCATTTCATTATCGCAGTCCCCCGAGGAAATCAATTTTGGATTTCACGGCTTTGTACAGAGGTGGAGAGAAGCCTCCAGATACTATATCGTGCGTGACCTAATGTTATTTCAAAGTCTTACAGCCTCCATTCATCTGTTCAGGCTTGTGTGATCATCGTTAATACGCGTGTGGTCATTTCTCGGTAAGAATCGTATACAATGAATTTATATCTATAGAATGGTCATGAAATATTGTCTTCATACGTTAGAACGTGGCTGGTCACTACTACATGCGCATAATATACATATACTTCACACACGCGGGCTGTGGCCACCTGCAACACTGTAGTTACCTACTGACATATTACTTGTCCTTGAATATATCAAGCAAATCTTAACCACGCGCTTTACCGTATTAAATAAAAGACGGTGCGATGTTATTATATAGATCGACAAGTGACAGATAAACAGTACGAGCCGTATAAGTAGTCACATATGGCGATTCATCAAATTCATCATCGTCTCCCATATCTTTGACGTCTTTAGTATTATTGGTGCTCTTTTTATATACAGAGTGGAAATTAATTAACGGAGAATATTTTAAGGGGTGTTTGGGCATCGCAAATAATTTAACAGATATAATACACACGCAATAGTCACTACTGAGTACTTCACAGAAACAGCTGATTCAAAGATGGTGGCCAAACTCGATTATAAAAGCACTAATAATATTTTTTATTAATAATACAAAAAAAATTGTTAATAGATACATTTTTTCATATATTCTTGCGATACCCTACCACCCCGTAAAATATTCTCAGTTATTTCAATTCCACCCTGTATAAGCTCATTGATCGTATACCATAGAATGTAATGTCCACCGTCAATGAGCTAAAAATAAAAACATAACATGAAAATTGACGTTTTTCATATTTATATACCAACTAACCAAATCGAGATTTGTGGAGTCATCCAATTATTCTAAATAGATATTAAATTGTTATTCGAACCATACATCAAATGACTGTACACAAAACAAACAATAGTAAAAAATAATGCAGTAGCATCACTTTCCCCCACATATTGAAGAATAAACTTACCCGACCATGATGGACTAATGGAAGACGTGATGTCAGCTCTAATGCGGATTTCGGGAAAAGATGTCTTTTTTGTCATATCCATTGCCTGTTTACTGTCCTCTCTATTTCACAGTACACATAATGGGCTTTCTATTTCCCCACAACTACACCCTGTACTATCTGGATTGTATCCTGTATTTGATAAAAATGTATATTGTGTTAAAAAGTACAACATTAATCGTATTGTTACATACAAATTGATTCTTAATGATACTTATGAGATGGATTTCCTTTATTAGCACGCGTCGTATTGCATGTTAATTATTATCATGCTGACGTTGATATATATTTTGTTGAAAATTTAATGATTTATTCATAATTTGCATGAAACAGCGGTGATTTGACACTAATAAAAGCATCTACATGATTTCAAAATTGGATTCGTTGCGGTGTTATTATAACGCGTCTTTGTGAGTAAAATCTCTCGTTTTGATTTATACAATCCATAGTATGTCCAACAAAGCGAACTCAACAGGTATTAAACATGGAGCAAGACACTAATTAATAAACGAAGCATTAGGTATATGAAACAAATGTATGTATTCTCATATCCTATTTGTAACAATTGCATATCTACAATACGTGTGTTAGTTCCGCTCTCTCAGATAAGAATAAAACCATAATAATGCATTATGATTGTTTGTAGTTCCTTATACTGTGTTTTTCATTTTATTCCATACATTGTTAACATCATACCCGTCCAATGCAGTGAGCTTATACATAAAGAAAATGTGCACCATTAATGTCATTATCGTCGTCATCATCATCATCATCATGATCATGATCTCTTCGTGTTCTTAATAACTTCTCGTGCAACTATCACGATTCTCGCGTGTCTTTCTTTCTATGTGCAACGACTTATCACGAAATGGCTTCTTCTTCAACATATCGACGTTGTGAAATTTTTCCTTTTTGTAGAATGCATTTTGTAAGCAATACCAAGCCACGCGTGAAAGTTTAACGATACACACACTATATTATATATGTCTGCTTTGACCCTGGAGAAGAAAACTGTCTCATGAATTCACAGATGATATCTCGCCACAGTCACTAATGGAAATCATCACCGGTGAAGGAGCTACAAAGGCCACTTGATGCGTCATGGACCGGTTTTCGAAGTAGGCAAAGAGTCTCTGATTTTCAACGAAAGACCCACTCGAATGGATCTTCAAGTATCCACAAAAGACGACTTATTTGTGTTCGGAAAATCCTTCAAAGGGACGAAGCTTTATATTATTAAGACCGGTACCTAATGCTTCACACGATAAAAATTCCAGCATTGTGAAACCTTAAAGCGAAAGTGGGCAGTTAAAATAGTTGCATGCATTGCTTCCAATCGGATTCTGTTTCCTATTTTCTTTTCTCGCCAACCGTTTACCGAATAATTGAACTCTCTATTTTTGCGGATCCAGAATTCAAACAAAAAATCATGTTAACTTGAATTCAAAACCGATTATCCGCTCTATTTATTCGATCATAGGTCGGTATATATCGAATACTTTTTAAAGTGTCTGCGGTTTCTTTCAACACCTCATATGACCGATATTAAATGAAATGACTGCGGGTGATTGGGTAACACGTATTGGCTTTCAGTCATTATGATAATCTGATGAAATCATTTGTGTCGGATAAATAAAGCATGCCATTTAAATTTATCTAACTTAAATTCGTGTCGGTCTTACTTTTACCTTTGAATATTAAAAGTTGTACAGTTTAAGTCTTTTTCTCGTCCGTAACAAATCAAACTAACTATACTAACAATAACAAGTCTTGGCGTGCCAAATTTGCACAGACAAACTCTCAGTCTAACAATTTCCGACTGCGAAATGCCCGGTTTATTTTTGATGTTTTGTTTGCTTTTTAAATTCGCGTGTACAGACTCACTGTTGTTACATAATTTTTAATCGTCGACGTCTGAGAGTCTAGCAGTTCTGGAAGTTGCCTGGAAGTCGACAGTGGCCATTACGAGTTGTGGCTAAGTGGAAAAGTTATACAGGTGGAGTAGTTCTACAAGCTACATTACGCTCCTATGTTACATTATTACTTTACTGATTAAATATTGCACGTTTAATGAGATATAATACCATATTCCCTTCGGATACAATTCGAATGATTCATTTTGCTGTGATTCACCGAAACCTGGGAAGTTTTATCAGCAAAACTGTCTTTCGACGAAATCCGATCTTAAGCAAATCGGAATCATTTCACTATCCGTGACTATTGTTGAGATGAATCATTTTAGAAATCGTCCCCAATGATTTCTTAAATCTAGTATAAAAGAAATACAAAAACCTGACATGAGTCATGGATTATAGAGCAAATAGTTATTCAGTCACGCTCGTTTTGATCGTCAAAGGCTGTCGTGACTAATTTGTATAGATTTTTAACGATCTTCAAATTAAACTTAGTCAGACGCCATTGGGAAAATGAATGACCTCGATCGTTTATCTTTTCAATCAATACCTTAATAGACTATGATTTATTCTAAAACACTGATAAAAACTAATAACAAATCGACATATTAAAAATAAAAGAATTACTCGGTGTGGGATTTAAACATATTGGACAACAGAAGTCCCGCAGAGACGTCATAGCTCATAAATCGCTTTTCAGTGGAAACTCTTTCATCAATAGTGACTGGCTTTTTTATCCATCGAGATAAAAATTTTAATTATATATTTTTTATTACAGCTGTTTTTTTTAAACACAGCCAATCGATCTATGGAGGCGAATTAATAGTCAAATAATAAAGATGTGGTACTTTTCCCAGGAAGATGTGCGTAAAGCCGTCAGATTTGCAGAACGCAAAGAGATATTTTAATCATTTCGCCGGATGAGGTTTTACAAATCCGAATTTCCATCTCGATAACTTCGCATTTTCGGCTCAGAAATATTTGATTAAATCCCCACCTGCTTGCCCTTCACCACCCCATTTCCCGGTTTTATCTTTAACATATTCATTATTTTGTTTTATACTCTCGGCGCCATTATATGCATGTTAGGTAGGTTATGTGTGTATGTACATATTCTGAAGATTCTTTTTGGATACACCATTCGTCCTGTGTTGGAGACAAAACAAACCGAGAAACAACTCTGAGAACTTCGCTTTTGTTCCCGACTGGAAGATTAACTGTGTATGCTAACGGGATGTATTTTTTTTTCAATTTGACATTTGGTAACGGAATTAATCGACGTTGGTGTAAAATAAGCGTGTGTGAAACATCTCATTCATTATTGCGAGTCGTTAGCATTGACTATTTTGATTGCCCGTTTCCTGGATTGCACTAATAGATTCCGATTATTTTTAGTAGTTATTATGTACATATTACCAGATTTTTTTTCTACCATTGTTTGAAATTATTTTTATATGTTTGATAGAAACTCGTATTAAAACATGCTTGTCGATAGTGTCCTCCATTTATTTTTCTCAAGCGACGTCCAGGAGGTTTTCCGCATCCGGCTTACGTGGTATTTTTTATGATTTGTGTCCCCTTCTAGTATCTTATTGTATACGATACGATTTATTATTAACGATGTTTTCGTGCTATTTTTTTTTATATTTTTCACTCTCCATTTTCTATTTCGCATCCAAGAAAATTCGAGATTTTTTTTGAAAATTTTAATATGAATTATATTATTATTGGCTTTTATAAAAATTGTTAATATAATATATATATTTTTTGTTATTTCAGGTGAGTGCATACTTGTAACAAAAAGCCGATACACGTGCCTTAGGCCACCAGGTAAAAATATGAATACAATTTATAATATAATAGCCGGCGTTTCTCCGTTCCCGGAAAAAAATAGACTGTATAATCAGTGTTCAGTATTCAAATTTGATCAAACCAGTCCTTAAAGTCTCTAAGCGTCCTCTATTCTTAATTGTTCTTCCATTCAAATCAAAACTAAAGTGATCGCTATCTGTTACTGTTTTAGTTTTATTAGTGTGGTTTTAGTGTTTATGTTAATGACTATAATCGACCATTTGTTAAAGCTTAGTTGTTTCTTTATCTGACTTTCCGTGACGACAGGAGAATATTCGTAAGAGATTTAAATCGTGCGTATTTTCCGTAATTGCCACTTTGAAACTCGTCTCGAGAAAAACTTAGATTTAATTTTTTTTTCATCATCGCGTGATGTCAGTTTTTTTTGGGTTAAAATGTCGCATTGCGATATAACATCTCGCACGAACGATATTTATTACCCCGGTTCGTATTAATCATTCATTCGTTTATGAGAAATTTAATCAGTATTATTCTTCTACCAATTTGAAATGTGATTGATTCACTATCGCCATAAAATCAATAAATTATGTTAGTAACAGAAAAATCAATAAACCCGCAATAATGTATCATCACCTGGAGTTATCGTATGGCTAATTTATTAATTTATTTTCTTAACCACATATTGAGTGAGGTTATATGGCAATACTGTCGCCTTGACGCACATCCTGCGGTTAGTAAAGAAAGAAGCAGTAAAGAAGGATCGGGATCGGCGACCGCCACAAGAAACTGGTTTGTAAAAAAAGGTACGACAAGAAGAAGCCAAGGGATACATATACACAGGATATGCGTACTTGTGAGTGGGCGTGTTTCTGGAAGACCTGCAACAGTCAAACATTCATTTAAATAAATAACTAATATCCTATTCTTTATCTGATGAGGACATCTGCTGTCGGTCGCCCCTCGTTACCTTGATCGATCTGATGTGAAATTAAATTCCCGACTTATTTCACACTGAATTTTATATATATTAATTATTAAAAGAAACACCCTTGAATCACTTATATGTTGTCTAGTTAAGCAGTGACATTATTAGTATTAGGTTACTTCAACGTTATGTATTTTTTATTTCAAATTAATTATTGCAAATTGAAACGAACCTACAGTGGGGAATCTCATGGTGTTGGTTGGTTATGGCGGTTGACCGCTTAGAACAGGACGATGTTTTAAACCAGTCGACTCTCTTTACGACCTTACCAGCTTAACCACCGATTTAACTTTTAAATGCAAAATTAGAACGTCTTCGAAATAGTCTCTGGGGTATTTTTTAAAAGAGATTGTTTTATGTGAATAGTTTGCATATTAGATAATTCCATTTCTTCATGATTAAATATTGACGACACCACACCCAAAATTTGTTCTATTCGGCTTCGTTTGAATGGTCGTTCAGTATTTGCAAATATGTACTTTATTAATTCCGCCAAATAATACGACTAGGTATTTACTTTAATATAAAAAAGCCACGTCTTTGGATTCTGTTTCTTCTTTAATTAGTCTCTAGTCATATGTAATGTTTGGTCACTGTGGGTCTAAGTGATTGGTCAAGATGGAGAGTCGGTGGTCCATGACCTCGTCTTGGGTAACAAAGCAAACATGGAAGCCCAGAGTAGATCTTGCCAGTGCTACTGGGTCAAAGCAGACCTCATACTGACACTAGACAGGAACAAATACTTCTCCACATTGTAAATATCATTCAGTAAACTTTCCAATCCACAGTTGCTTTGTGAAACAATGATCCGTTAATTGGGTCTTCATCTTAATTATTTTATTCGCAGTGGTCACTGTTTATCAAAAAGTTTCCAGCCGACTTCAAAGAATCGATCTTCATTTAATATTACAAAGCACACAGATTTATTTGCCTTTTGTACATCGTTCGTTGGCTTTAGTGTCGTTTCGGTAAAGAGTAGAATTATTTGGGAAGCCCTTATCTTGTACGCCTTTTATTTTCATTGTTCTCATTGTGTCCTTTGCGAATGAGATAATAAACAAAATCTGAGGACTTCTATCCGACCACCGATTTTTTTACCCTATATTCGTTTCCTTTGCGACCTTTTATTTTATATGTTGAAATGTTGTTTGCAAATTGTTTGTTTTTTTTTCTATCCACAACCCTTTTTAATCCCGACGGTTTGTCGTTATTATTTTAGTATAATATAACAATGATTGAATAATAGTTCGTTGTAATTTTTACCTCGTCTGAAGTATGTTCAAGATACTTCTGGTTGTGAAGCTAATGCACTTTTAATGGATGACTTCATCAGAGCGACAGATAACAAGTACATACTTCGTACTTGCTGACATTTGCTGAGACACTTTTTCCAGCTCCATTAACCGCCCCCTTTGCCGGAAAAACAAACTTAGGGTCCAACCGGGCTGTGTATTTCTTACAAGCGAAATATATCACCACTAGACACACTAAACTAGATTTCACAACTATCTATTTACTTAATAAAAAATATCTTGTATTTGCCTTGGCCATAAATATTTTTTTATACTGGTACATATTTTATAAAGAGAGTATTTCTGGTTGTTACTAGAGCTTTTCCTTAAGTGGCGTATTTCTCACATTTCCCCTAATTCGTAATGATGCCTCGTTGATTATACGCCCAATTTTTCATTCCAGACAGCTTTCTTCGTATTTTTTCAACGCAAAAGACTTTACAATATTATACATTATATTTGTTATAATAATTAAATTTGGCATGGATTTTTCAATCAAGTGGACAAACGACTAATGGACGGAAATCACACCCATATATTTTATGTGTCGTCTTATGTAGATAAATCGTAGTTTTATTATTTAGAGGTAGAGTATCTTAGCTAGTATAATTCAGCTCGACAAGCCACGCCTCTATAATACTTCATGCAAATATTAATTCTGAACTTTAATTATTACCTGAGTCCCACCTCAAATCTATTCGCAACTCTCTTTTGCAATCAATTCGATTTATGAATATTCAATTCCATAAGACAATTTCTAATTAACGGTTAATATACCTGCATATAACCGCCCCCGTCGAATGACATTAGAAACTACAATGCAATCGGACACATAATCGACAAATGGCAAATTGGAGTCAAATACGTACAATATTTCCGTTTGCAAATAATTAATACATATTGGAAATCCCTTTGCAGAATATTAATTCTCGCGTAAGCTTAGCAATTAAAATTTAATAATGAGGCGCTTAAGAATTCATAAAAATGCACTCCAACTAATGAACGTCATAAATTTAAATGCAATCTCGTGTCTTTAAGCATTCCGTGAAATCGCCCAATCTAAAATCGTTATTATCAATGGAACTGTCTTCATTCTTTCCTGAAATAATTTTTAATATTTTATTGTATGTTAGTAACTATACGGGACGAATCCAATTTATAGTCTGCGGTCAAAGGCCGAGAGAGTCATTGATGCGATCATAATATATTGTACATACCTTTGATCATATCGGATCATTTTAAACTAACTTACCCATATGTAACTGCTATCTATGTTGACAGAAGTAGTTAGACGCTTAGATAAGTAAGGTAAAAACTACATTAAGTGTGCTTTTACTACTTGAAATAACCGTCGATTCCTTGGCGGTAATAAAATGTATTTTTATTAAATTTCCACGCCGCAACCCAATTTGGTCCTGTTTTAATTTGCACTTAATAAAATTTCGGGTCAGATATGTGAAAATTTCATCAATTTTTATGGGTTTCGTAATCGATAGGAGCTGCTTTTTTCGTGGTTTTTAATTAAAGTGTGCAATGTAATTATAAGACGGGAGATCGTAATGGTCAATTTTCTGACCCTACCTTAGACTTTGAAACAATAATATTGCCGTTTCTAATAAAGCCGTGTTATTTTTAAATTATCAATACTTGGCTTTGATCGCTGAGAGATATTGTCTTTGGGAAACTGCCAAGAAATTACAATTTCAGTAGCATGGAAAATTTACATCCCAATGTTTTAAACGGGCCTCAATTTTAATTTCCTATGCAAAGTGGGATTTTACAAATATTATCTCTTCATTCTCCTTCCGTTACGCTTTATACATTTATTTTTAATTATGTATATTATACCAGAAATGGCCATTAGAAGCGTGTGTAGTAAACAGATTAGTAGGACTATTTTGCCTTATGTTTGAACTAAATCAGTTTTTAAAGCAACTAACCATTACAATGTGTAATATTTTAGTTAAATTGTTTGATTTTGTTGGTTCATTATATTGTAGTTTCATTTTACCTTGTAGTTAGCTGACTTATTGTATTTCTCCATATGTTTCTTGGTATTCGAGAGGGTATTTGTTGTTTAGTATGTCACAGTGGTTCAACAAAGCAACAACCACAAGCAATTCTGCTTAATTAATAATGGGCAATGAGTTTAGCTGCTGCTTCCACAATTACCACTGTTTTATTCTCGACATTTGTATTTATGTTACTTTGTTTCACACCGAAATGTATTGTTGGTTCAGCACACCCTTCTATGCAATTCTATGCGCATACGCTTTTTCATCAGTGGACAATAGTTAAACCAATTTATAATTGTCAAATCCTGCTTCCATATCTATTGCTCGAAGCTTAACTAAGAGGGTGAAAAAATAGATTTTCAATTGCTCAAATTCGTATTGCTATATTATGTGATACAATATTAATATTATTTGAATTTCGGATGGAACAGAACAATCTTATAACATAATAATATTAAAATAACTATTTTTGAAATTTGCATTCAACTTTGTAGTTTGTCCCATGAATATAATAATTGATGTATGATAAGCGTAGTTGTATATCATATAATGTTTTGTGTAAATATCAGAGAGTTGAAATAAAAGAATAATAAAGCAGTACATATAAAGGAAATCGTTGCAGAGCTCGGATACGTCAAAGCACTTAATTACACCCACTTGGATTAGGTTTTATAATCATTCAAGACTCTGGTAGAAGACTTTTTCTTTTTAGCCATTGAACATTTTTTTATATTATAACAAATATTATTAAAATAATATTTCATCAAAATTACAAGCTACGTGTTCTTGTGTAAACTGCCATGTTGCACAAAACTTTCAATATAACGCAACTCTGCGGTCCGAGTTTAGTTCATATTTTTAACTATATATACACGATAGTTTACCGAGTTTAGTTCATATTTTTAACTATAAATACACGATAGTTTACCTGCCAGCTATTTTACACTCTGTATACAACAGTGTATGTTTCACGTCAAAAAGCCAATTTTAGCTGCTACGAAATTTTTTTCTAATTTGGAGGTTTAAAAAAAATAGTTGCAGTGGGTCTTGTTTATAACTCATTTTTAATTATGTGTGATCTTTTAATGATTTATCAGGGTATGTTATTTTAAATATAATATTTGAAAAGGACTTTTGAGTATAATAGTTTTGTGTCAACTATATACGTTTATATCAGTAATAATTGCAGTGTGCAATTTCCATAGTGCGAACAAAAGCTGGCTCTGGTTTCCCTATTCGTTCCACTTGATCGTCTCTCTCCCTATTGAACAATAACCGCTTAAACTCCCTACGCGGTTAAACCAACCAACCCA
>JAGTTH010003826.1:0-40661 GCA_022606485.1 Agraylea sexmaculata | reverse complement strand
TGTACTAAAGAAAAAATAGATTATATTTTTTTGTATACATATACAGAGTGGAATTAAAATATTCTCAGTTTTTTCAATTCCATCCTGTATATATTCTATAGAATATAAAACGGGGTTAAATGTGACCCACAGCTCATCAATTCCATTTTACATTAATGTTGTGAAAAATTGTTAAAACTGCAATAATTTGGCATTAACCATAGATTTTAAAAATGCAGTTAAGCCCAAGTACTTCAATTTGCTATCTTCTATACCCAGTCTTATACTGGAAAAATTTAGATTAAAATAATAAAACTTATAATAGCTACTGAATTAACAATGAACTTTTTCCTAAGTAATTTTTATACACAGTAGTCTTTTTATCAGTAAAAAATATTCATAGAAGAGGTATAGTATCGAAAAAATATTGAAAATTAAATGTAAATATTTTATAATTGATTATACCTATATTCACGCGTATAAAAATACTATAGAGACGATCTACATGTGAAATAATAATATACATAAATATATACATGATATATATTTCACAATCACTTTATGAAGCAATTAATAAAAAATCACAATTTTTATTAAACATAATATTTTAAATAATATTAATGAATCTTTTATAATGTTATAATTATATTTAAAAAAATATAATAATTAGTCATGATTAAACAATAGTTAGGTATAAACCACGATTTCATATCCGCTTACATAATCAGTTGTGTTTTATAATATTTACAACACAAACTAATAAATAACTGTTATCGGCGGCAAATCCATGACAGCATTATTTATGTATATTCAATTATTAACAATGCAAAATATCCCACAATTGCTATTATTGCATTTTTGAACAATTAAATACAACACAATCAAGTGGATATTATTAAAAGCGGCCAACTATTGAAATAAAACGACAAGCATCGTGTAACTATAAATTTTCAACCATATTTATTAATATTCCTATACATTGAGAATTTACCTGTAGTTAGCTGACTAATTCATGGCAATGTTATTGCATTATTATTTAATTAAAACAATATTTATGTACATTTATATGATGATTATAATAAAGAATATCATTGATTTATTGTTAAATAATATCATGAATGTGCAATTTTATACGACCTTGTTACAAACATTACTATTCGTGATTAAAATATTTTACAAAATAACTAACTGAGATCATACAAATAACAGTTTTCTTCTGTTTATGTAGAAAATTAATTATTTTATTTTTCCACTTATTACTAACCTGTATTTGTTTTGCTAAACAATAAGGCATTGCATTTAATTGAAGTTTATGGAAATTAATCAAAAATGTTTTATGTGAAATATGTTTACCAACTAGTATAATATTTTTTTTTAAATAACGATGTAGATGGTTTCCAGACATTATTTTAATTAGTAATTTCATCTATGTGCCTTATACATTTTATCCATAATAATTAATATATTATTGACTTGGTTGGTTGGTGGAATTCTATAATTTCAATAAAATTGATATTTTAAATTTCCACAATAATTTATAATTTTAAATAATTATGGAAATTAACAAATTAATCGAATAACAATTTTCTTTATAACATATATATGTATATCGTAGACATAAAATTATTTGATTACGGATTCACCCTACGATAAGATTCATAATTGCTTATTTAATTTAAAGAAAATATATCAATATTGTAGCCAGATGGTTATTTATTTTGTTTTAAATGATTTTAAGAAGGGTTTGATTGAAAATATATTTTTATAGGCCGTTTTGCATCCGCGGCGTTAGATTCAAAAGTATACTATATAATACTAGGGTAATTTTAATTGAAAGATTCAATTTGTTATTGTTTTGTTTTTTGGTTCTGTTTGGTTTTTGAATAGGACGGTTATATTTGAGTTTTGATTTCATTTTTGCTTTTAAGTGTTGTTTTATCGATTAGAAGAAATTTTTGATTTTAAAAATGAAGTATAAAAATGTGGAATTATTATGCATTATGAAATTAAATAGATCTAAAAATATTTTGAAATTATTTAATACTTTTCAATGCTCTGATTTCTTTTAATACGAATATAATAGTTTTGTTTTTTCATTCAAAATAAGTTTGAATTTTTTTATTAAAATTATTTATAAAATAATATAATGCGGTTTTCACACGATGACAAAAATCATCACAATATTTATAAAGCGAGTCTTCCGATTGATACTGTTTTTTAAGAATTGTCATTTATTATGCATTATTTAATATATATAATATTATTTTGAAATAAATTTTATTCAACTTCAAATTCCCCAAACATAACTCTAGCCAAAACTCCTTATTCTATCCACAGAATTCCTCATCCAACTACCTATTCTATTCTACAACGACTTGGCAACGAATTTGTCCACTTGGGAGAAATCTTTTCTTTTAATTCTGTCACCCACAGGGCTTGTTTGGGGGCGACCTTGTATAGTATATAAGTGATTGCTTCCTACAATTTAATTTTTGTTTTTAAAAATACCTTAGCTTATTACACCTTAATTCTTTTACTTTGTGTATTAATACTTGTACTTTAAGTTTTAATATTGGTGTCTTTTATATTTTGTTATGTCAAAAAAAGCTCTTATGAGCGTTTTTATGTAAATAAATAAATAAAAAAAAATATTATCATTAAAATAGTCGTTCCGAGATTTTAGATATGTATTAATATTAATTGTAGTAAAATAATTATATGAAATATTATTCTTCCATACATACACACACCTTAGACAATTATATATTTATTTACCTAATATATATATATATATATATATATATATATATATATATATATATATATAGAGTATATATATATATATATATATATATATATATATATATATATATATATATATATATATATATATATATATATATATATATATATATATATATATATTTGTGAGATCTTAAAGGATCTACACACATGCTCCTTAGAATCCTTGCTGATAATCGAAGGCCTATCTAGGTATGTATGTATGTATGAATAATGGATAGTTATAGATGTAATAGGCATGAGGGGGCAAAGGAGTAAAGGAGCATCGGAGCAATGTAATAATGGTGGGTGGTTACCGCTCATAAAGAGTGGCTATGGATGAGGGCATGTTAACGAAATTGCACGGCTTGAAGCAAAGAGTTGCATGGGATACAATACTATTATCATCATCAGTACTACTATAACCATGGGAACAGGCTCCTGGTCTTACCACTATCTATAGGCGTGCTGCCTCCAGGCTTTGCTCTCCACCGCTACTTGCCCACTATCACCACATTTTTATGTAACAACTCTAAAACTATATATATTTAGACTTCTTTAAACTTGATCGTATGAGATCTAGTTAGCTACTTAACTGGAGAGTTGTTCATTAAGGTATATTTTTTGCAAGCAGTTGCTCACATTTCACTCTCGAGTAAGTAGTTCTCTAAATTTACTTACAAATATTAACATATTAGCTAATTTGAAAACAAATTAAATGTTTCATTATCAAACGGTAAATGTGTACATGTTGTATAGATCAAATACGTTTTTCTTCGATGAAAACTTATTTTTATTATCTTATAAAAAGAGCACCCCCCAAGTGTCACTTGCATAATATTTACTATTGGAAAATATTTTGAATATATAGGGAAATAAGTGTTAAATTTTATGCCGATTTAATCTTGAGTCATTAAAATTGGCGGCTTAATAATATTTCATATAAAAACTGACTTCCAAGTACAAAAAAAGAGTGAATATCGACTCACTGTCAAATAAATAAAATAATATTGTTAATATACATTTCATATCATATAAAATAAAAAGAAACACAAATTATATTATTTTCAGATGATAATAATAAGAAACATTATCTTTCAAATGATATTATCATACAATTAATGTGAACAAAATGACAAAAATTAAAGACTTCTTAGAAGAATTTATTTTTTACACAGTCTGACGGTTTACTATTTAACAAGGGTACGAACAAATTTTAAAAATATGTATATTCATAAATGAGCTATAATATCTCATTTTTTTGTACTAATTTCACGATTTTTGAAACTATTCTCAAATACTTTTTTTATATGTCTTTTGCAAATTACTATATTTTAATAAATGTTACGGAAAGCAATAAAATTGAGACCATCTTTACAGCATAAATTTATTTGAAGAACCAATTCCTTGTTTTTTTATATATTTATTATATTAAAATCAATTGAAGGTAATGTGTCGTTTATCTTGTTATCGCCTTGAGGCTTGAATGGCGTAGTGTAGATTATCCGAAATTGGTGATGATTGCGTGCGTGCGTCTTCTTTAACACATCGTTTATTATATAATATTATAAAATATTATCAATTATTTTATACCATCATCAAGGTAGCTACCCGAGGCCTTACATAACCTTGTTTTTCATCAACAACTTTAATCCAATTCCCACCAAAACCTTGTCTTCTGACACTATTTTGCGGAATATTAATCGAATAAACATCCACTATAATCGTATAATATTTAAAATAATTATAAATGTATTATAGTTTAGATACAGTTTCGAATTTTATTAGTCTTCTCAAGTGCCTTTCGTAAACAATTCCAACAAAGGTATCGATCATTTCCATTCGCTTTACTCTTTATAAAATAAAGTTTGAGATTTACAACTGGCGTTTCGTAGGCAACAAAGTTCTTCCCTTGATGTATGGTGTTTGTTTCCTCAATAAAAGCGAAATTTACAATGTGGCCAGTCAACAAGTTTATATACCGTCTGATGTACGAATAACTTTGTACTAACGATTTAGTGTTTAACAGAACTCGATGACGTGTGTTTTTTTCTTCTTATTAGTGCTTCCTTCATATCGTGAGCTTTTACGATATTAACGGTGAAAAAATACATCTTTTTATATTTATTTTGATGGTGGTGATGTAACGGAATATAATAAATAAAATAAGGTAATAACATATAATATTTCGATTCGTTAAATTATCAAAATGTTAGAGAAAACTTAATTTGAACTTTTGTAAAATGAAAAAAAATCATAATGATACAAGTTAACAAACAAAACAACAAAAATATATATTTCTTCCGTTCTTTGTAAGATATACTTTTTATTTTTAAGTCAATAGAAGAGATGATCGTGGTTATGAAAAAAAGAACTTAGTTATTTTATTCGTATCTCCCAATGATTCATGATTTCGATATATTGTGTGTGTGTGTGTGTGTGTGTGTGTAATGTGTGTGGCCAGCCAGCCAATATGTGTGTATATATATATATATATATATATATATATATATATTTATATTTTTTTATTTACATAGTTTTTTAGGATTTTTTATCTAGAATTATATGAAACTGAGAGAGATAATCGATAGTGTTTTCTATATATGAAAAAATAACGAATTTATGTTTATTCGTATCAACCAATGATTCGTGAGCTTGATTTACTTACCTAGACAAAAGAAAAAAAGTCTTGGTCATATTTTTTTTATTTACATTCATTTTTATTTATATGAAACTGGGGGAGTCTATGTCTTCTACACGTGGAAAAAGAACTTACTTTTTATTATCCGTAAAACCCAATGATTCTTCAAATGAAGTCTTAATGAAATGGTTAATATTTTTTATTTTAAATTATTTCATTAAACCAACTAAGATTTAGATTTATTTAGAAGATCGATTAAATAGTTCTATAAAATGTTCATTAAACATTTTTTTTTATTTATTTCACAATATTGAGTTGATATGATATCATAAAATGATTACTTCACCAAACATTATATATGATATGGATCTGTTTGTACGAGGGAATTCAATTTTGCCTATGGTTTTCCCGAGGCGCTCCAACTTTAATAGATGAAATGATGTGTAGTTTCTTCAATGGTGGTCTTCAACAGATTAGATAACAATCGTAATAGATCATGTAATTCAAATGTTTATAGCGAATCATAAATCACAGAGACGGGCGCTATTCCGGATGATACTTGACCTCCTAACGGACATCATCGGATTTCGAAACAGCTGCCACCAAAACTATAAACCTTATATTATTCATCACACATATGGTTCTATGTGAATGCTAGACTGTACATCTAGATCTGGATTTATTCAAAAAATTACAGCCAGTTGAATGTTTTAATAATTATTAAAGACATCGATGTATCTGTCGACATTTGGTATATCTTCAAAGCAACCTATTGTTGGTAGGTATTTGTCGGATTTGAACCCGCAATCCATAACTCAACACTGCTTAAAACACTCCATACACTCAAAATGGTATATTGATATAATTTATTAATGGAAATTGAAATATATAAGCTCTTCTTAAAAATAGATCAAATCGTCGGTATTCTTTGCAACCTGCGTAACTCCAAATATATAATTTGCTTAAATTTCCATTTAGCAAATGTCAAAATGCATGCATTAATTTGAACCCAATATATAAATTCTTAAAAATATTTTATTAATGGAATATGTTATATATAATATGAACAAACAAACATTTATGATTTTAAAAAAAGGTGTAGTTTTTTATTATTTATCTCTACTATACAATTTGGTGAAATTGACATACGCAGTCTTCGAAGAAATCCGACGATATATAATTTTTATTGATCTAAAATCAATTTTGTTGTCTTACCTCTACTTACATAGAAATGTCATCATTAGCATTTTAAAATTGACTAATGTAGCTTTTATTTTTAAAGCAACATTACTAAGATGGTAATAATTCTCCAAAAATATATTTGTGTCGGTCTTACTAAACCTGTGCCTTTTGAATTGTGCCCAAATATATAAGTCAATAAATTAAATATTATAATAATTTAATAATCAGTTAGTGATTAAATGTATTTACTCAAACAATTTGAAATATCTAATGATTCTATGGGCTATAATACTGATTGAAATAATATTTAATTCAAATAATTAATAAATGGTGATAGATTTATAAAATTGTTGAGGTGTTACATCATAATAATTGTCATTTATGACATTAATTTAATTGATATAAATACAAAAAAGACACAGAGTTCTCACGGTTGATATACGCTTTAAGGTGATACCGCAAGTGGCCACATAAAGAAGTCTATATGGGTTTTCTTATATACAACTTGGCGGTTTATGTCGACCAGTCTCCTCTATCTTTGTAAGCCAATACTACAACTACTATATAGGGTACTATTACCAAGCTCACCTTTATATTAACCAATGTTTAAACACTCATATAAGTCCCTTAGTGTATGGGAGAAAGAGTACTTAAACCAGACAACGAACGTGGAAAACCTTTCTTTATATCCATGTCGTATTAGAATTATTCATACGAAATAAACTTATAATCTTAAAACAAGTACTAATAAAATATTTGTTGATATTTTTACATAGCAATTGATTTTCATTTACATTATCGGTAAATTGAGTTATATAATTGTTTATTTTAATTATCATATTTATTTCATATCGTGATTTTTTGCAAAATTAATGTACTTAAATTGCATTACAAAACCTAAAACAATAGGTTAAAATCCAACTACTGTCATATTTATCATATATATCAATTTTACTGGGAGATCGGGAATGATATTAATAAAAATCCGATTGATCCTCTTGTACCAGGTTTACTCTGATTTCCTTGTTTGTAAGATAAATTCTGAGTGATTATTATGTCAGGCAGAGCAGCTCTGTTGTCAACTTCTGTAACTAGTAATAGTTACGATCACCGACAGGTAAAAAATAATTAAAATGTGTTTTCAAAAAAAAACAAAAATTGTAAAAACCTTAAAAAACACTCAAGGCGTATACAAAATAATTAATTAAATAGATAATAACGTCCTTTTTATATGTGTTACATTATTACTTAATTATTATGTACTAGGGTAATTTTAATTGAAATTTTCAATTTTTTAAGTTATGTAATATTATTATCATTAAAATAGCCGTTTCGAGATATTAGATATGTATTAATTGTAGTAAAATAATTATTCTTCCATCAGGTAACACTGATGGTTGAGAGACCCACACATACACACACCTTAGACAATTATATATGTATATTTCTAAATTCGATAAAACATGTACTAATAAATTATCAACTCAATATATGTATTGTATTTATTAAACCCGATAAATAACCTCATTTAAATTCAGGATTATGTTAATCAAAATATATTCAATATTAAATAATTGCGTAAAGGGAATTAAGATGAATTCGTGCTTTTTTATATACAATTATTTTAACTCTGATTGATTTTATTAATGATTGGGTATTTAAATTGATCTAACCGGAGATCATCTAGAACTCCACCCATTGTTTAGCCTTATAGAGTATTGTGCAAAGGTTTGTATAAAGGTAGTGAATGTTTTGATTATTCTTATCGTGGCTTGTACTACTAACACGTCGATGGTATGTGGCATTTTATAATCCATTATAAGATCAGTCCGTTGTTTCTTAGTTACTAAACTTTCAGTACATGACAATGATTTTGTAACTATCAGTATGAAGTACACGATATCCATATTAATCCGTATATTGTGATGGGGTATTTATTTGAAAGCAGACGCTTTTCTTTCGAAGGCTCTCTAAATTTCATTATAATAAGACGTTGAAATGTTACAAATGACCCATTCGTATTGTCCGTTAATGAGACTTACTAAGTACGAAATTTATCACTCCAAAAAGTTCCATATAAACTCTGACGTTAGCTTGTAGAATTTAAAAAGATGATATTTTTATGACATATGCTATTTTTTATGTAATGTCAAAACTATCTTTTCGAAGCAATTACTTCATACATTAAGCAATGGTTCAAATTTTCATATAACCTTTATTTATAATGCTCGAAAATGGGTTTAAAATTGATCATTTATTTTAACTAAAATAGATATTTTAAGAATGATCTTTCTATAATGTACTACAAAATACATACATACATACATACCTACCTATATTTTACTTTGTGTTTCACAATATTTTTGTTTAATTCATTTAGTATTAAATGTTTGTTTATATTTTATTATTTATTTTATATTTTAGAAGTTTCACAAGTGGGTTTTTTTGTATTTTTTCCTATAAATCATGTGATGATATATTAATTATTTTGATTACAAATTGATTGTATTCCATATTATAATAAGTAAGAGACTTATTCTATAAACATAATGTTGTAACATCTTATCATGTTGTAAATATTAAAACATATGTAAATTATATTTAAAAATGAATTGTATAATAAATATTTTACTTGCCGATTCAATATTTTTTTAAGACCCAAAACATATTTCAATCTAATAGATAATACTATAAATAAATTATATCATTCAACCTAACAAAATACCCTTTGTCTCTTATATTTGTAGAGTAAATTTAGACGTATTTAGGTACTCAGAGATTACTTACCAAGACACCGCAAAACTATAATATCAGAAAATTTTAGGATATTAACTATCAAAGCCGTTTGCGGTAAACCAGATCAAGGATTCACGCGTCTGAAATTTTACACATACAAAAAGTAATGAATAATTGGAACTTACAAGCAATTTTTACCTAAATATATCACATTATTATTTATAACTAGCGAAGTTTAATATAAGGTTAATATGATGTGAAAAATCTTTCCATTGGTGATCTCCAGTGACATTTGTTTGACCTGTGTTAGGAATTTCAAGTATGCACCTCAATTTAAAGGACAACGTTGCGCTAAAATCCCGCATTCACTAACCACACATAAGTACTAAGTGAAACGTCAACTTCATATGATGAAATTCAAATAAAATCATATCGAAAAGTGACATTGAGGATAAGTTTGATCTGAAATAAAGTTTTTGTTGTTACCGAAGAGATTGTGATGCAGATAGGTGCTGTCGAGATGGACTAGTTTTTTTGGTTTTCCAAGTAAAACATTGAATGAAACTACAACGCGGTATCCAGATTCTTTAACGGGAAAAAAGTGATGAGTAGTCTCATGTACACTTACAAATGTATCATAATAATTATTATTTATAATAAAAATGTTTCTAAAAATATAATTTCCTGGATTTCAAAGGATAATCCAGTGTAACTGTAATATACAATACCGAAATCATATTAAAATAACGTCCTTACGTTTGTTATTATTGGTTTCATTACAAATTTGCATTTATTTGTCCCTCTTGAGACACCAAATATTTGGTCAATTATTTTAGATTTACACTGTTTTATTTACTTTTTGGACTAACCATAATTATTTAATACATGCACGTCTCTTCATTTGTAGAATTCCATAATATAAAAGTTTTTTTTTTATTTAACAAATTTTATTTTGTCTGGGCCTTTCGACTAGACTCAGCTAGTCATAGTCTCCGAAGATGACTAGACGAACCTAGTCGAAAAGTCTCAGAAAAAATAATTCTATTAACTAATATACACATCCATTTCATTCCATTAATTTACATATAAAAAATTTAGATTTTGTCCAAAATTGAGTGAAAAGTATACCTAAATTAAACAATTGATTATGATATATATATATAATACTCATGATTACAAAAACAGTGGTATTTTTACATAATAAATTATATTAAAATCTACAGAATAATAGTAAAAACTCAAAAAGTTACATGATATGTGGAAATTTAATTTTATATTGAATAATCTTATAATTTTAATATATTGTTAGTGGTTATACTGAAATGTGTGTAAATATTTTTAAGGTCTATTACATGGAAATTGATTTTGAGATAGTCCATATTATGTAAAGGAGTAGAATAGGTTAAATTAAATTTTCGTAAGGTAATAATTGCAATGTTAAGATTATTATTGTTGTTGAATATGTATAATTAATGATTGGAGCAAGGTTTAATATAAAAGTTAATTTGTATGATGTAAATTGTTATGGTGTGTGAGCAATTGGGTATAAAAAGCTGTCGATTGGCGTGATTGATTGACAATGACTTAGACATTCCACTCGTTGGTCTCACTGCATCTCACCTGACATACCTTCACATTACAATACTTTTATACACTATTTTAAGGTTTATTATAACTATGCACCACAGTATAAGTCATTGATCGACAGACGGGTGTCAACGATACGCATCTTTTTATAACATCTGATTCACTCCTTTAAGATTGGATCTTTTTATGACTTACAAATCGAACTCACAACGTACGGAAATCGATTTTATTATAAATATTTAAAATTAGACCCATGTATTTTCATACATCTGAATTTAGAGGATGAGCTATGCAATGCAACAATAAAAAATAAATTGGCACTAAAATTGCCAGTCAGTTTTTGTGACATTTCTTACTATAACCTTTTTTTTGTGGTCTAATTTGCATTATTTTTTATTTAATCAGATTCTTTATGAATTCATACAATATTATCTGACTTATGAATATTATTGAAACCAAATATGTCTCGAGGTAACGTAAGTTCATTTTACCAATGAACTTCCAAAACTGATATTATTTTTAAAAATAAAATAAAATTTCTAATAATCCACTCAACTCAAATTTGGTTTTACCCAAACAAATTGTTATTTAGTTTTTTAACTGTTTTGTTAATATTGCTTTTATTGTTGTAATTATTTATTAATCTTCAAATTTGTAAATGGGTTTTAATTTCTTTTCCCATTCTTTCTATAATTAAATACTATTACTCATGTCAAATTTAAATAAAACATTCTCATGTTAGTTATAGGTAAAAAGATGTAAACACTCTGTACACCTAAGTCTATACAGGGTGGAGTTTTTAGGTCTAGGACCGTGAGACTCCTCTAATCTATTAAAACAACACCCCTCAATCATACACATCTAACAGGCGATTCATTATTAGTTACAACCGGATAACACTTATTTCATTCAAAGGAATACCGTAGATATTGAAAAAGCATTCGTAATAAATAAATAAATTATATATGTAGTGTGAATCAATATCTATTTAATGAAAGGTACAAAATGGACCATTTTTAAGGATATTTTTGTGTGAATAAATATTTCATCTATTTATTACAATTTGAATTTTACATTGTTTATATAATAAAAAATATCTTATGAATTATACTTACATAAGCGTAGAGAATATATAAATCTTTTTACCTATAACTAATATGAGAATAACATTTTTATGTGACATTAGAGATATTTAATATTATATCTCAACTCAAATTTGGTTTTACCCAAACAAATTGTTATTTAGTTTTTAAGCATTATATTTTGTTAATATTCCTTATATTGTTGTTATTATTTATTAATCTTCAAATTTGTAAATGGGTTTTTATTTTTTTTCCCATTCTTTCTATAATTTAATACTATTA
Source organism: Agraylea sexmaculata (assembly GCA_022606485.1). Classification (NCBI taxonomy): domain Eukaryota; kingdom Metazoa; phylum Arthropoda; class Insecta; order Trichoptera; family Hydroptilidae; genus Agraylea; species Agraylea sexmaculata. The sequence goes on along the minus strand of JAGTTH010003826.1, from coordinate 28,391 downwards.
CTCATATCAAATTTAAATAAAACATTCTCATGTTAGTTATAGGTAAAAAGATGTAAACACTCTGTACACCTAAGTCTATTTCCAAAGATGTATTGTTCTATCAATCAATGTAAAAACTTAAACATAATAAAGAAATTGTAATATGTATAAATATTATTGAGATTAATCCTTAATCCCAGTTAAACGTACTTAAATGTAAATTAAATTTGTGAAATAAAAAAGCAATCACAAACTGTGGCATTATTCCAGCAAAATAATATATATTTTTACGTACCTGTTTTACATATTTTCAATTTACTTTATTTATTCGTCTCTTTTTTAATACTTGATACCTTAGTACACATTTTGGGTAATTATAAGGTTATTTGTATATACACCATTATGTATTTAACAAAATTTTATCATTAATCTTGTTTAACTCAATATTAATATTATTTATAAATGTCAATTTAAATTATAGGTCAATTATTTATAAAAAATAAAATATTCATAATAATAACAAAGAAAGTACTATTTATAACAAATAATTGGTAAGATAATAAATAATTGTATTCAAGCACAAAATATATTATCTACATTATTAAATACCTAGGATTCAAGATATATTTTACAATTTCTTTATTATATTTGAATTTTGCATTGTTCATATGTACAAAATAACATTTTTATGTGACATTAGAGATACTTAATATTAAATAATAAAAATTATGGGGAACAAAATAAAAAAACCATTTACAGATATGAAGATTAATAAACAATAACAAGAATAGATAGTATTCAAGATGCCATGAAAAACCTTTAAAATTTAAAAATTATATAAAATGTACCTACGTATATATTATGGTTAGAAAGCTCAATAGTGTTGGTTATGACAGTAGATATTATTAGAAGCGGTCAGCTTTGACACAGGTTCCCTTCAATATTTACACGTTGCCGTGGGCTTGGTCATTGTGTACTTTGTAGTAAATATCGTAGTAGTTTATAAAGCTGGTATATCAGTTGAACTTTGCCAGTGTTGTTGTGTTGTATGTAGTCGTTGTTGAAGTTGCCAGTTGTATGTCGCGTACTCTGATTGCTATAAGATGACGGAAATCGAGGGACACTCTCCATACACGACAACCCCTTACTAATACAATTCATTATAGTATACGACATGCTTTTAATTGACACTAAAATATTTTTATCGTTATTATGTAATGCCAGTACGATCACTTAAAAAAAGATTTTTTTCGTATAAAAAAATATTTTATAAAAATAAAATTATTTATTGTTTGTGAATCTTCCGTTATTATAATGAGTGAATATATGATGTCATAATAGGATAACAAAAATTAAATTCATTTTCAAGGTCAATGTAACAAATGAATAAACAATAAACAAGTATGTTGTCATAACTCCTAAGGTCGCTGACCGTATTTGCATCAACAAGAACTAATATTGTAAACATGTTGTCATAATGTCTCAGGTTGATGACCGTGTGTGCCGTTTGAAGTTATGTTGTTGTTTACGTACTATTTTTATTTCATGAATCCTAACTAGCAGACTTGGACCATTAATTGTGGTGTAGATGGATTACGTGTTATGTGCTTATTCCTCAATTTAATTATTTTAGTATGAATAAAAAATATGTTATACATGTATAAATACTTATAAAACTAACTAAATTTATAAACAAACCCAGCAGCATTATTATAAATGTACAATATAAACTACACATACTTTTACTCAACCACTTTTTTTATAAAAATATAATACAGTGCCCCAACATACGAATACAATAAATATTTGTTATTTATAAATGCATAAAAAACACGTGGTACGTGAAGAAAAGTTTTTTTTTTTTTGCTAGGACTTTTTGGGGGGCTGGAACGGATTAATGCCAGTTTGTATAGGAAAATTTTGTTGATTGTTGTTTAAAAAAAAAACCAGTTGATTCGACTTCGAGTTTTTCGAGTTACGAGCAAAGTTGTCAAGGTACCACTGCATCTTTAATTTCGGTTTCAATTATGAAACATTCTGCGTAGAATAATACCCAAAAAAACAATAAAAAATATATATGACTAGCCTTTTATTCAAATATGATTTAGTTAAGATGATTGGTGGTCTATATGAAAAATTAAATTGAATTGATATAATGCTATAAAATTGATACGTCACAGTTTCTAATATTGTATTATGTTAGTTTGGCCTAATTTTTTCAGTATTTATTACTAGTTTGAAAATATAATTAGTTAAGATTAAATATTAATTTTGACCTTGCGTACATTTTAATCAAGAGGATGCATTAGGCAAAAAAATATTATCGTTTTATTTATTCTATAGACGTTTTAAAGTAATATCTTTCATTGATATTCTCAATAAAATTTTATCAAATTGTTTTATTCATAAGCTCAAATCGATCACAGTTTTCAAAGCATTATAAACTAAACATTAATTGTATTTAATTATTGTATATTTAGCACAATCCTGTTGTTGTGTGATTCATTTTCAGATGTGTTGTATTAAAGAGCATTAGCGAATTGTTCGACATTATCTTACAAATACAGCGAAAGCATGTTCGAGTGTCTTTAATGACTTAAATTTAAAATTTAATTGAATGTCTGTGCAGTTTGTGTGGATCTGTTGGATAAATTGGACCGATATTGTACACACTGTTTGTAGAACAACAGGTCGTTTCAACAACACTAAGATATTCATCTCTGAAACCAAGTCACCGTTTTATTTTAATACATTTATATTTAACTACGGTCATATAGAACGATTGTTTATTTGAAAATACTTTAAATATAGAGCGTAAAAGTGGCCAAACAGTTATTTAAGAATACAAATAGTAAAACTCACGACTCGGGTTTCCTATTCGCCGTTTTCCCACGCCTTCAATTCTCCATAAGACACTTTCCTTTGAATACGAAAAGCCTTTTCTTTTCACCGCAATTTCAATAGTTCTTGCATAAATAGACCATCTCCATTTCCAGAATATTTGAACAGTACATTAGTTTACAAGTAGTCTTTTCTTTAACAAAATGAAGCTGATCCTAGTAGTATTATTAAATAAATTAAATATTGTTTCACCTTTGATGACATCATTTTAATTTTGGTTTGATTTCATTAAAAAATATTTCATATTTCACTTAAAAAATACTCAATTATTTGATTTTAATAGTTTTCAGAAAGAAGAATCTTTATTACAATAACAGCCACATCTTGTCTCTTAGATAGAACTCTTTATTTATATTTTTTGAGGCCTAGAATAATTGTTAATTTTTTTTTAAATAAAATATGCTTTAATACTAACTATTATGAGTCTCTTGCTACATTATAACATCAATTTAGATTGATAAAATTAATAATATGTATCTTCTTGTGCATATTTTATCAAGAGACAGTATTAAATTCTGTAATATTGAATGAACAAATTATCTCGCTTATTTATTCATAGTGACGGAAATCGGCGGCCTCGTTAATCTTAATAATATTTGTCAAGAGCAAAATACATATTATTTGAATGAATGTCCCATTCAATCTGCAACAAAAATGACAAAGTGTGCGAATGCTTTTTTTCAGCTGAATGGGTATTTCTTTGACAGTCGCAAATTGCGAAGTGATCTATTTTCGATTCGAAGACAGATAATCACGGAAAGTCGATCAGTTTACTTTGAATGAGGTGCTTAAACGTGGGAAAACATATTCAGTCGTGATTTTTAACACTTCTATTCGACTTAATGCTTTGAATGAACTCTATGTGCATTGTTGGTGATTCAATAATAGTTACATTTTAGCAGTTGACCCCTTCACTTCTGACGCATCTAGTAATCTCTTCGATTCTGAGAAAGATTCTGTCTGTTTAGACAAAACAGAATATCGGAGGTGAAGGTGAATTTCACTGGGCTTTAGTAGGAGGTCTTAAGACTCAAAATAAGTCTTCTTTTGTAAAGAAAAGACTTTGAGATGAGATCGAATGCGCTCCGATGTCAGATAGACAGGCCGACACTTGCCGCGACATTCGGTCAATCTCAAACCCAACTCTTAACACTTTTTTGACTCGTGTACACCTAAATTCAATTCAAAAAATAATCCCTTTGAAAATGTATTAATTTAAGCTGTTATTCATTAATCTAAAAATGGGGAATTTCATTAATAATTACTCATAAAATACATATAATATGGAGTTGTTCCATAATATAGACGACTAATAGTTAATTTATATGATATGTAATATAATAGGTTTGGGTTGATTTGGCGTCAAAATATCAACAACAAAAAAACCTGCTATTACGTCAAAAGGGTTAAAATTTGGTTAAATATATTTTTTTGTATTATTTATTAACTATTATAATAGACTTTCCGACTATTTGAGAAATAACTAGCGCAAATTAATCCAATTGCCTAAAAAAAATATGACGCAATTCTATCAAAAAATAGCCGTAATTCTTAATAAACTATTTTTAAAATAATTACGATGTATATATATCTATATGAATATTTTTTTCATAATTTTTTTATTCGACGTATTACCCTCAATAAACATGTTTTTTTCAAAATTCACTATTATTTAATTTTATCAATAAATTACATTTTCTTTGTTAAAAAATAAAGATAAAGATGAATTAAAATAAGTTAATATTTAACTAATTGTTTTCTCCATATGACGCCACTTGTGAATTTGCAAAGAATTTTTTTGGCATCTTATCCACATTAAAATAGTTCTTTAAAATATGACCTAATTTTCTGAATATATTAGTTAAATATATATTTTTTTAATTCTCATGTTGGTATTTAAATATTAAGAAGTGTACAGGAGATATGAATTTAAAAAAATGTAATGCTGTTAAAATCATCAACGCCTAATAAAATATTTAAATATTGCCATTGTGTAAATTTACAGTCGGATATAAAAATCACCGAGTATCAAATAACATACAATACGAATTTGAATGCAAGACAATAAAATTAATTTTGGCTAATGTGTATGCAATCGTACGACCATAAAAAAATTAATTTAATATATAAACATTTGATGTATAGTGTACAAGGAGCCTTGAATGACTAAGCAGTATGATCAGATACAAAATACCTTATGGTCAAATTCACCATGGCCGGGTCCTGTGAATAGAAAAAGCCTCCTTTCTAAGACGAGTCGACGAGTGGTAAAACAATAAACCACATTTATAGCATCGTCCATATTATAATGTAAACTGTACAAGGCACCATAAAATTCCTATATGAATATTAAGTGACGGTTTATTGTTATTAATGATATGTATAATTAATTATCGCCAGTAATAAATCAATCACGTACAACGTATTCCAATGATAAATAAGAGAGCCCTTCATTAAGATTCGTAAACAACCATTTTTAACACGATTTATTATCTAATCATTACAAATGCGTTGTGTGCTTAATTAAAATAACTATTAGACAATAATAAATTTACGCATATATCACCAGAAAATATTTATTTGTTTCCCAAATTAGGTAATTATTAAATTCATTTTGAATTTTATTTTATTTTTAAATCAATAAATAACGATTGTTTCGGTGATTTTGTAATATTTATTTTAAAATATTAAAACCTTGCAAATTATTTATTTCATTTATTAGTGAACTGTTTTTGTCATTATGCAATTCAATCAACCCCTAATTTTAGATCTATTACAATTAACATAATAATTTTTTTAGTCGTTATGTTTTAAGAAGGCAATGGGCTGTATTTAAATTGTTAAAAATATTGAAAAATACTTTCGATATTAATTATTTTTGTCATATTTTGGGGTCAGTATATAATTTTCCCCTTATACATATAAAAGGGGGGGATTTTTTAAATTACTTCATGGAATTTTTTTAATATCATTGCCAGTTGCTAATAAAAATATGGTATAAGAATACAAATAAAATTATTTATGAGTTACATTAAAAAAATCTCGCATACAATAGAGGATAAAAACAATTGATGTGATTTATAAGAATGTAAATTTATTCCAGTTAATTATACAATTAATTTTTTGTTGTTGTTAAAAAAAACAGCTAACTAGCCAGCGGGTAAAATGAGCGTATAAAATAATTTTAATAAAATCCACGTAAATCATTGGAATTATCAGGTATCGTTATAAGAAAGACTCCTTCATTTGACTGCTTGTCTAACGGCTTTAGACAAGTCTCTGTATCTTGTAATTTAATTAGAGACCCACTGAAAAATTTATCCTAAAGCCTTAAAAGGCTCAAACGAGTCCGACTGGCAGTTACTGTGTGGATTATTTAGTCGCCAGTGATTTATTACATGATTCAACTATGTGCCTGTGATGAATAGCCTATTGCACATATCCAATACATTATAAGGAAAAAATGTGGAAGGTAAAGTCTCTTGAGCATTTTGACAAATTGCACATTTTTTTAATTTCATTTTAGATGAAATTAATTTATTTAAAATGAGACCCCCCAGCAGTATAAAAATACCCACAAGCATTTCACATTCTATTAGTCGTAGCGCAATTGATTGATAGTTGTTATAATATGAATAAGGTGTGTTTTGCTATATGATAAATCCTATTTTGGCATTCCAATAACACGCTCCACTGGCTTATTAATGAAAAAGGCCAACTTATATGTAATAAATGTTATAAGAACGGCTATAACAATATTATATGTTCACGGTAGTTAATTAAGGCCATAATTTATAGACCAATAATGCATTGTTACGTTGACGAATTGCTACGGATATTGCCAAATATAATATAATATATTTTATGTGTTTCTTAACTAATTGCCAGTTTTACCATTGATGAATGCATTTATTAGAAACAAATTATATATTTATAAAAAAAAATAATTACACAGCTACGTAATATCCTTGAATTACTGTAAGAATTTTTTAAATTGATTGCAGTTGAAATATACTATTATTATTTAATACTAATGGATATTTTCAATAATATTATTAGCAAATCATGGTAAAATTCTAAATTATATTAGTCAGTCATAATATTATATAAGATATTTTATATTTAAGTAAAGTTAGATGAATATTAAGGTTAAATAGAAAAAATGTAGTAAAAAAATGTTTACCCAGCATTAAAGAGACAAAAGTTTAAGATGATAGTATTGGAGAATAATTTTATTATATAAAAAATAGTATTGATCCATTGCAATATTCGTTCGATAAAAAATATTAAAAACATTGACAATTGAAAACATCAATAAAATTAAATGATTGATTTACACAATAAAATGAAACAAACATTGGTTTTTATATCTACCATTTATTGACGGTGTAAAAAATATATTTTGCATTAATTACTTTAACTGTTTTTAAATTATAATGAAGTCATTATTGAGAATTCGCAGTAATTTTTATAAACTCGAAATTAATTTTAAATATAGTGTAGCTTTGATACATTTTGCAGTATTTTTATGTAATCGTGTGAAACTCGAACAGTTCTATTGAATTATTGAATTATAAATTCATGAATTAAGACATCACATTTATATTCCTTTTATTAAAACTCCTTACCTGAAGTAGATATTTTTCACAAAACCCATTTGACTTAATACACCTTACCTTTAATATACACACTTCACTTTTTATACTTATTTTCATTTATTACCTTTACATAGAGATGTAGATTCTCTGGTATTCCAGAAAACTGTTTTCTCTTATTTAATAAAATAAATATATAAATATAAATATATATATATATATATATATATATGTCATAACCTATATATATATATATATATATATATATATATAAAGGCGTATTTTTTTTCATTGAAATAAATTACTTTAATGATAAAATCAGGCGATACAGTGAAAGCTCTGAAAAGATATAATCGCATTCAAAGTATCGATTTCACCATTGGCACTGATCCAGTAATTGAATTGGTGATGATCGGTGATCATTAATGAATGGCGATCTTATACACTGATAATGACATCAAAATATATTAATTTCCATACAGATACTACCGCAACTGTATTTACTTGTATGGGAGGAAACGTCTTGTCACATAATAAAAGCATCAAACAGTTGTTTATATAATTAAATAAAAATCAAATTCTATGATGGGATTTATGATCGATCTAAAAGTATCCTTAGGGGCTTGCTATTCGGATCGAGTTACTTGTGGGAAATTGAATTTAATGATGTTTGTTGGTACTAAGGTTGTTACTTGTGTTTAAGCATCCATTTGTCTTACTCACATTGTGGAGGTCGACGTGAGAAGTTCCATTAAAACTCATCAAATATGATTGAGCAACTCCATATGAACAAATTTCATCGTACAGCCTCAACACCAAACACCATCAATTATACAATCATACACACTTAATTCAATAAAAATATTCGCTTTCATTTGAAATAAGCATTTATGTGTGAATATTACATACTGATTTTATGACACAAAACGACATGTACTCATATTAAATACATTTGAACAATTTTGCTGTCAATTGAGAACTTGCTTTAAAGGATTTGGTAATTTATTTATAACAATGTATTATTATTTCTAATAGAATGTTTCACGACAGTTATGAAATTAACAAATACACTAAACGTTGTTCAATTTAATTTCATAATAATTAAAAAAAATTATTAACAAGTATAGATTGTATAGACAAAATCAGATTCAACACGATTTTGTATTTTTTAATTAATTCACATTAAGTTCGAATGAAATTATTTGTAAGATTTGCATATAATAATCCGATTTAATTTTATTTCAGAATAATTAGCATCAACGGATTTTCAATATGAAAAAAACTAAAATACACATACATATATATATTATTGTAGGTTAACCTATTTACAATTTCATTAGAATTTTTTAAAAACTAAAATTTTAATATCTATTCGGCTATAAAAATACATATACATATTATACGTTATTTCATTTTTTTGTTTATACTATTATTTTAAAATTATTGTTCATGTATAATTTAAAATAAAAATTATGAATTCTAGTCTTCTCTAGAGACATTTCTAAAATTTTAATAAAATAATTTACGGGTTTGTACCAAGCAGAATTTCTTTGTATTTTTTGTTTGTAGAGAAAATTTCAAGCCTTAAAAATTCATATTAATGATAATATTTATTATAATATCACTAATAACAGCTATTTGTGCTAAGCATTCCTATAAAACGCTCTGTGTGTTTCTACATTCTTTTAAAGGATTTTATTAGAATTAATAAAAAACGTAAACCTACAGAATTTAAATAAAATAATTTAGAAACTGAAATGATCGATGATATCGTTTGAAATATGAAACAATGATATTGTTGAATCTTAATATATATTAATATTTTTTTTAAATAATAAATAGATCTTATATTGAATCAGTCTTAATGATTGATGGTGTAGAGCATGTGTTACCTTGTAAAGAGTATTGTGTTGCTATTTTGCTGATTCTATTAATATGGCACGATCTTTTAATGGCCGGCATATCAAATTTGCCACACAATGCACCCAAATCAAACGAAAGCGAATTAATCAAATTATCTTGGTCAAGATCACCGTTACATTCCACCGGTTAAACATATTTATTATTTTTATTATAATCGACCTTCCAGCCTGAAGATGATGCGGAACTCAGCGGGGTGTATTCTTGATCTTGCCTGACATTTCTATTGCTGGACATGGAATCTTCGACAACATTGTATCAATCTTCAGATTTTATACTATGATTACTATTTTGACACTCAATAAAACGTCTTTTAAATATTTCTTTATTTTATTAGGATTATTGATACGTGCATATGAGGCATTCAGTTCCTCAACATTGACGTTAATCGAAAATTTAACTTAATATTTGAAATGTAAAAGTAATAGAACTTAAAAATATTAAAAATAGGTGATGATATTTATTCTGCATTAGAATAATTATAAATATAAACTATTAAGGCATGGAAATAAATTGATATGTTGAATGTGCGCCCAATATCAAAATTATTTAATTAACTAAAATCTGATAATAAAAAAAAATCATCTCGAGTTCGTGGTTTATAGAACTGAAAGCTTCATATAACAATTAATTGCGTACAAATTACATATATACCATAGAAAAAAAAATTAATAAACGACGAGTAACTAAAATAAAAGCACGTAATAAATGACAAACTTACATTTTAAACAAATATATATATATATTTTTTTTTGATTATCTATTTTTGATTAAAATTGTATTGACATGTATATAATTAAAATAATGAATATTCAAATTTAAATATATATTTTTTTATGTCAAAGGCAAATAATGAATATTCAAATTCAAACTTTGCTCATTAGTATTTGTGTATTATAAAAAATAATATTGCCTTATCAAACATCTTGAATACCTCAAAATAAAGGCAAGGATTTGATATTGTGTAAAATTAGATTAATAATACTTATTTCAAAAACTTAATAATATTCATTACTCATTGTATTTTTTATAATATTAACCGCTCTCCGTCTATTATAGGAAATGTCACCGTGGCCACATTTGACTTCCCCATTATTATGATTGTCCTTTTTTATATAGAGCAAACGATTTCACCTTTGGAAGATGAAGTGATAATGACACTAATTTGGTGGTTATTTTTGTAAGCATCTTTGAGTGCACTGGCGACTGTCTGCCACAAACAAAAACTAGTCATCTCACAAATAATATCATCATGACTATTATTAATACTACATTTTGATAGTAAACATGTCCTAGAACCTAGATGCATCTATATTCAATACAATCTGATGAGAAAAATTTGCTTTGAAAATTATTTATTTCAATACTGGGTGGACTTTTAATCAGTATCAATATTTCAACTAGAGATGGGGTATTGCAAAAGTATGTTTAATAAAATAGTTATTTCAAATTTTGGGTTAATATAATGCCCAGGACTTTCTGGAGAGCTTAACTATATTACATACATTTTTATTATTCATTATTTGTGTTAAAGATATATATATATATATATATATATATATATATATATATATTCTTAATAATACAATAAATTATTAACATGATTCATTTCCTAGACAAATAGTCATTTTACTCAGTCAATAAGATGTGACGAAACGATTAGCTTTTACAAAAAAAAAGTAATCAAGTATGAAAAAAGCCAAGGCAGTGTTAATTTTAATTTAATATGAAATATATAAAAAATGTCTTCACTATTGAATCAATCAAATAAACAACCCATCTCCAAACATCGTCATTGGGCAATTTCGCATTCACAAGCAAATCGCTTCATTAAATAATAATATATTTAATAATTTTGAATGAAATAAAACGTTCAGCTTAGTTATTCAATGATTATGTATGTATAAATGTGTGGATTGCGGTCAAGGTTTTGTCAGTACGTATAGTTTTTGTGTTGATGAAATAAAAAGGCAGTGTTTTGGTCGAAATTACTGTGTTATTGAAGTGCATTAAGGCTTTAAGAGTAATTTGATGGCAGAAGCCACAAGTCGTAGTACTAATGTTGCCAGTCAACAAAATCGTCTCTAATCACAAGTCTATGGCTATGACCCCATTAAATAACCTTTTCTATTACTTATCACACAAATATTTAGTTAGCAACTGCTTTATGTGTGTATATTACCTCTACAAATATAACATTACCTACTTATATTTCAGTTAAGTAAATAGCTTTAATAACAGAGATCAGTTCAGTTCCATAACCACGAATTCAATAACGACCTGCAAAACGGTTAAAACTATTTAGGAAAATTATAGTAGTGGAAAATGTATACAGAATATTATTAAAAATATATTCAAATATAACATATTTTGAATAATACAAAATATATAGGTGTACAGAATATATAAATCTTACCTATAACTAACATGAGGATTTTAATAACATTCGGGGAAAAATAAAAACCCATTTACAGACAAGAATAGACTCTACATAATAATTTCAATGTATTAAATATACGAATGATATAATTTTAATTATTCTTCTATACATTATTAATAAATAGATACATAAAAATTATTAAGGCTCGGAATTAAATTGTTGTGTTGAATATGCGCGTGATTTAAATTATTTATTTATTTAAATTTAATTAAATATTGAAAATCATAATTATCCTCGTGAGTATGTAATATTTTCTATTTTGCAAAAAATAATTATTTTACTTTATGAGATACTATTATTTCATGAATTCGTCACATTCAAACTATAATATTCATATTAAGCTTCAATTTCACTAATCACAGCTGTTTGTGGTAATTTGAGTCGTCTCTTTGCGTGTCTATTTGATATTCCTAATATATATATATAAGTATATACTTAAAAAGTCAAAAGCTGAGCTGATATTATTTAATGACTAAATATTTTGGTACAAACATATAAATTTGGCAATTTAATAGATTTTATTATAATTTGACTATGAAATTGACCAATAGTATAAATTATAGCGATTAAAATATACAGGATAAACTTGACTTAACTGAGAATATTTTAGTGAGTGGTAGGGTATAAAAAAATAATTAAAAAATCACCGGTTTTTACTGTGAAATACACAGTAGTGACTGCCGCGTGTATATTGTGTAAATACGTAATTAATATTTTTATTTATTAAATTATAATAATTATAATTAGGTAATATTTTTTCGCTTTTAATATACCACACCCTTTTTTTATTTATTTTTTTTATTCTTTTGACGAGAGGGGAAATCCTCATGGACACCGCCCTATAACACTGCGACTATGGAAGTGTCACAGAGGGCGGTAGTGTGAGACTCTTACTCACTAAAACCCCTCCAGTTTGGACTCCAGCACTCCACCATTGGTCTCTGCTTTTACGCTTTGCACATGGGGATGCGTTTGTCTAGTGGGTGTCAAACGACAACACCGTTGTGTCCGTCCGCTCGTCCACCCTGTCTTTCACGGTCTCGTTCCGCCTCTTCTTTGATATGCATCACTTCCGAGGCGAACCGTTCCCATGCCGTCCACGCTTCCGGGTTGCGGAGCATGGTCGCGACAGTGTTTTCGGGCGTTACTTTGGGCACCTGCAGACGGTCAGCTAAAGCTTGCCGTTGTTGGGCCCAAGCGCTGCATTGGAACATTGTATGTTCTGCGTCATCCTGTCTGGCTTGGCAGTGGTGACACTCAGGGGTCGCCTCTTTGCCTATCTTGTGCAGATAGGCGCCGAAGCAACCGTGGCCAGACATCAGCTGTGTCAGGCGGAAGCTCATATCACCGTGCTCCCTCTCGCACCACTGCAAGAGATCACTGCCGATGAGTCTGAACGTCCACCTTCCCTTCGTCGACGTCTTCCACCGCTCTTTCCAGATCTCAAACGAACGGAGGCGCGCCTCTCGTCGCCTCGTCGACCCTTCGTAGACCAATTTCCGTTCACCGGCAAGTAGATCCACGGGTATCGTCGATGCAAGAACGAGGGACGCGTCCTCCGACAATATACCACACCCTAAACTATTCTCAGTTAGCCCAGCTTGTATATCTTTTTTTTTATATATACCGTGACGCCTTCCCTATTGTCGGGAGTCCCTTTATAAGGGGTTGGCCAGGCCACCTTGGCCTTTACAGGAGAATATAGTAGAGATGGTTTCCCAGGCCACCACACAGCAATGAGTACTTAAGATCTGGTTTGCTAAGCTAGATCTACCAAGTGACTCCGGTGCCGTGAATCGAACCCGGGAGTCTTCACTCACGAATCCGTTACACTAACCACTGGGCCACAAGGCGGCTCTCTTTTTTTAAATCTAATATATATATATAATAATTTCAATGAGTTATTCATAATAGTTTTACAACTATATTAACGTTTGACACGGAAATTCACATCAAATACTATTTAACAAATAAACACAGCTAAGTAAATTCATCTGAACTTTAAACCAAATAAAAAATATTATTTTAATTACTTGCATTATAATTGCATTAAAATAAAAAAAATGTAGATACAGAGTATCTGATGTTGATTCAAGCTAAACATAATTATTTTTCTGTTTTTGTGATATTGAAATGAAAAAATATAAAGCAGCTCATAAGAATAAACACCAAATATCACAAGTTCATTTAAATAATAGAGAAACTAAAGGTAGCTTCACTTGATTTTTATTAATTATATTGAATAAACAATAGGTGTAATCTAAATCTGTTTCATACATACATATGTCATAATAATAATATTTTATTAAGTAATAATATATATATATATATATATATATATATATATATATATATATATATATATATATATATATATATATATATATATACTCCTCTTCTGATTTTAATGATAATCACTCATCGAAATCTAATGTATCACGGATGGGTTTATAAAGTGGTTTTGATATTAGATCATAATAATATTCAATTTTTGCGATATGATGAGCTAGACAAGTTGTCCGACTAGTTTGTATGGTTATTCTAAGACAGCACCGTGTTTACGTTCACACAGTTGTTCGTAGTACGTAAGAGGAGTTCCGGCTTTAAGTCTACGTTTGTATGGAAACAAGGTCATGGCATATGTGACACTCGATTTATATGAAAAATCACTATAATTCAACCACAAACATCGCCACATTATTCATAATTTACACTAAAATATCACTAAACCGATCGTATTTCTCATATAATCACAACAACTCCCCTAAGCCAAATTATGTACTACAAAAAATATTCACACAAAGCCAACCAAATAACAATTATAGTAAAAAGATCAAATACATTACAGTGTAATAATTTTAATTAAAAAAACTTGCGACTAGGAAACGATTTTTTACATTCCACAATCCTGTTTCTGAGCTTTTTTTATTCAATTAATCAACCAATAAATTGATACAAATTTCCTGGTCTATCTGTGATTTTGTCGGCATTCTTAACAGACTGCATAAGTTCATTTTGCCGAATTTCACACTAATCAATATTTAAATAAATATGTTATTTATAATTTCCACAGTAATTTTATTACGGAGTAATATCGACTACTAACTTGTAGTCATCTTCGGGAATTGAATAATTCCATATAAATAACGAATTACTTTAAATTATCGAATACCACCAAGAAGTCAACACTATAATCATATAATTAAATCCTGTTTAGAAATACATTTATAAATAACAATTTAACCATTTTTTTTCTGGACTCAATCACACTTTTTTGTATCTCTAATGTGTCGTAGCTCGTTGTTTTTTTCAGTAAAATTGTATGAATTTTATTTTATCATCATTAAATGCCAACTAATTACAAATTAAACTATAATAAATTAAGTTTCGAAAAGGTCTGTAGATATGTATAATCTACCAATTAATTACTACTAAAAATTATGATAAACTGAAAAAATAACTATCTGGCTATTTTATTTAAAAAAAATTAAAAGTCAAACAAGCAATTAGCACTCAAATTTTGCGGTTAATATTAAAAAAAGCGCGTTTACCGATTACGAATTATGTATGGTCAAATACATAAGTGAGTTACGTAACTCGAGTGTAATTGATTATTTTTGTAAAATAAATTAGTTTGTATTATAGTGGTTGTAGCTACCTAGTATACCACCATTTTCTTACAATAGGCATTTTGTCCATAATAAATTAGAAATCATTTTAAATTAAAAATGATTTTTTTACTATTGCAAGAAATACACATATTTATAAGATATGGTTTATTTAAAATATATATTATATCTAGTAGTAGTACTGTATTGAGTATTTGAAGGTAGTAAGTTTGTGCTTTGCAAGGGCCACCCGTGCAGGGGCACGAACCGTTGCCTTCTGCATCGAAGACTCACGACTTCTCCATACATAATATGCGAAGACCAACCAACCACCTAATATAATATGCATCTTACACTTTCTATACCTTTTAAAATACCCTTAAAATATTAAAAAAAAAAACAATAAAATAATGCTATTTAAAAATTTATGATTCCCACAATATTGTATGTTTTTATTAATATTATCTCTCAAAACGGTGGAGTCGTTATAGATGACATTTTGATTAAATATCAACTAAATTTGATCACAGATATTTTGGAATAAATTTTAAAAATCCAAACACTGATTTGTCACTGTCTACGACTCGCTCAGATTCCAAAATAAATGCACATTTTAAAGGTCTTTAAATTATTTATTTACGCGCCGAGGAGCTTTTTATTTTAGAAAGGGTCGTTTTGAGAGGGTTTTTTATACACAACAACGTGTTAATTGTCTGTCGGTGATGAACTATTAATAGTTTACAGGTCACCGACTTAATAATCAGTATTTATCTTACAATACAGGAAATCAGAGTGAACCTGGATCAAGAGGATCGATCGGGATTTAATTAATATTGTTCCCGATCTCCCAGTCGTAATAACCGATCAAATCAATTAAAAAATTATATAAAGTATATTTGAAACATTTTCAACAAAGCATATTATACCATAAAAAGCCCAATCATAAATCACTACAATTTACCAAAAACATTTGTAAGTTTGATGAAGTATGAATCACTGATTTAAAAATCTCAAATGATATCAATAAAACAGCGGTTTTCTTTTACAATTGATTTAATTAATTAATAGGAAAAGAGCAATAGTGAAAAAAACGACTCAGAATATTTTGTGGGTATTTATTTCCTCTTCATTTTTTTTTATAAAAATGGGCTCAATTAGTGTTGATTTATGAAATATGTAATTTTGTATAAACTTTCAATCGACTTCGTATATTTTGGCGTGACAAATTACGATGATGATTATCTCTTATATGATAATTCACTTACAAACAAGTTTTCATCCATTAGCCATCGACGTTATAACTAATTGTCGGAATGTAGAATCGATATGAGCACATATTTTATTGTCAAATAATATTTAAAAGTGAATAATTAATCAGCTATGAATCGTGGTCTTTAAAAATGTAAATATGATACAGAAAATATTCGTAATAAATTATTGATGTGTCATAAATATAATATTAATTTATTAAGGTAACAACTCTTAAGATTGATTACATTCTGGTAATAATTGAAATATTAACTCGTTATAAAAAAATGACCGACTGTGAATTATTTATCTACCTTAAAGGTTCATTTAATTTGAAGCGACTTATGAATTTACTTATTTTATTAAAATATAAGAAATAGAATGGGATGGAAAAAAAACATCATTTATTATTTATAAATCCTTTTAATTAATATTAAATATGATAAAAATATTTACGTATCTATGTATATATTAAAAAGCCTGGACATGTCATAGAGTTACATATGAACACAAATAATTTTCAAAAATTATATATTTTGGGAGTTGAATTATTATTGTATAAACTAACTTGTATATGTATGAAACATGTAATGTAGAGTTTGAAGATTACTTACCATTTTGGAGATTGATTTTATATCAAATATTGAATATAATATTTACATAACGAATACTTTTTAAATAATGCCCATCCAATATTAAATCATTTCCAATAATAGGACACCATTTTTACTTTCACATATAAATGAAATATTATTACAACCCAAACTCTATTTTACAATCAGATATTATACGATGAAGAATTAATTAAAGCCAACCATTTCAGCCTTAATATTAACTCATTGGTTAACTTTATTTTAGCTGTCTTTTTTTAAATATTAAATACATAGTTAGTTATTTTCGCACGAGTACAAAATTATTGCGTTATATTTATGAATGTTGCATAACAAAGTACTCGATTTAAATTGGCTGTGTGGCTGAATGATGATATAAAGAGAACTTGGAAATTGCATTCGTTTCAAGTTACTGCATAATTTATTAATCATTATGAATGAATACTTGTCGTCAGTGTTGTCAAACAATAAAATTTGACAAACGACCTGAGATATCCGCAGACGCAACTCGTTGGAACGAATGAAAAATGAATAGTGGACTATGAAATATTACTTCTCGACGACACACATAAAACAAATCTTGAAAATTGCATCCTATTTAAACAAGTTTGTCCGTATTTTTTCTCAATCATGACCATGGATTTTTTCAGATCCTTTTAATCATCCGAGTTTTATATAAATTTGTCACAGCCGGAACGATTGTTCCAATACCTACTCATAATTTTGAAATCAGTGTTAAGTATTTCTTAACAATTGATAAGTATTACAAAGTAGACCGAATCGTGTGACGGGTGTTAAATGTTTGAGACAAGGCAAATTTATTACTTGATTAAGTTAAAATCGCCCCCAGGTGAGATTTGAATGCGTTTTGAAAGATAATTCCATATTGTGATTAAATTTTAAATTACAATTTAACCCTCACATGATTAAATATATGGATTACCTACTCGCATTAACATATATACATTTTAAATACCATAAGATTACAATTAAGAATAAAAAAATTATAATAAAATATGTTTGGATAAAACCTAAACACATGCATCAAAAACTAGTAATATTTTAGTAGGTAATTATAAAATTGTTGAAACCAATATGTTTGTTTTAATTTAGCAAAAAAAAAATAATCATTAAAAATATCGTCAATTGCATTTTTAATCATCTTTTAAAATATTTCTTAGATTATAATTAAGTTTATTAAAATGCCAATTTTTCATTGTGAACATTTTATTTCATTTGTGTTTTTTTGTTGTAAATAATCGTATATTAGGAGTATTTCTTGACTGGTTCATTAATTAAAATTTTGAGTATCGTTTATTTGATTTGTTTGTCTCAGAATATTCTCGTTTTTCTATCTAGTAATACATATTACAAAAAATATTTGATTGATTTAAATTTTTAATATTTCACATAATTAGTAAATGTGTGTTTGAAAAATGCCGATGTATTTATTAGTAAACCGGTTCATGCAAAGTTACAAACTAAACGTGTTGTATCCCAAATTCTTATTAAATGCTAAATGTTATCTATTAATATATATTACAATATGACAATTTGCATAAATATTAATAATAATGTGAACGTACAATGAATCGAAAAGACAATAATTCATATTCCACATGATAACTAATGACAATTCTGTATATATTGCACAAACTACTGGTATTTCTGACTCATGCTTTTATTATTAATAATTGACTGAAACTAAATCTATTGTATTATGAAGAAAGTGACCGCTTTCAAAATTAATTCATCTGGGAAATATTAAGCCGCAGAGTGCATTTGAATAAAACACAGAAGGCAGCATTTGCAAAAGTCACTTGTCTTGTTGTATGGAAATGTTAGGAGTGAATTTGAAATTGCGTGAAAGTGTCAAAATGGGTTTTGTATGGAACAATAAATTAAATCGAAACATATTTCAGAAAGAGCATTGTTCTTCCACAATAATACGTGCCCTATTGTAAATTTACACCATTGAAATTTAATGTGTTATTGTGGGAAATACTTCATAATAATATTTATATCCTTGTTGAATATCAATAAATTACTTTTATCCGGCATCAATTACTTATTCCCAATAGGGTTTAATAGATAAATAATTTCAAGGATATCTTTATTTGAGGAGTATACAATATTTATCAGCAATTATTCAGTATGTTTAAAGAAGAAGAGTAAGTAAATTTTTCAAAGAAGAAATAAACAAACAGTAAATCGAAAGAAGCATTTCGTCATTATGACATTTTATTTAACCAATTCAAACACAATAAAATATTTTGATTATAATATAATTTAAATAGTGTAACGCAAGATGTAAATTTAATCATAAGAAATCATAATCATATATTTTTATTTCAAAATATCAAAAACCTACAATTTCCTGGTGTTTTTCATTTCAAAAACATTATATCCACTAAATACATTAAATTCTGCCCTAATCTATGAGATGAATAACAAAATAAGATATTATTGAAATAATATATTAGCCGCCTTGTGGCCCAGTGGTTAGTGTAACGGATTCGTGAGTGAAGACTCCCGGGTTCGATTCACGGCACCGGAGTCACTGGTAGATCTAGCTTAGCAAACTAGATCTTAAGTACTCATTGCTGTGTGGTGGCCTGGGAAACCATCTCTACTATATTCTCCCGTAAAGGCCAAGGTGGCCTGGCCAACCCCTTATAAAGGGACTCCCGTCAATAGGGAAGGCGTCACGATATATATTTATTTATTTATATATTAGATATATGCACATTATCTGAATCTCCATTGAGGGTACAGCGCAGTACTGCCTCTCCACCGTCTCTAACATGAAAACGGTGAGGCTTATAAAAAATGTTTATAAACAAAATTTGATTGTCTATAATGTTTTCTTAAATGTTAACATCATTGGAGCTATAGAAACTGAGACCTTTGACCTCGAATAACTTCCAAACCTGTCACCTGATTGTATACAATTACAGCTTGTAAGCTGACATTCTGAGGTTTGGCCCTTTTTCTTCCTAATTTGACTGGGCTAATAATCAAAAATCGATGATGAATATTCTAGTTCCAAAAACAAGTAAATATTATAAATATATTGATATTGAATGTGATGATGTGTAATATATGGAATACAGTTGCAACAGAAGCAGGGCATATGAAGGAATAGAGGGTCAGCAGGTCGCATCTTCAACTTCCCACGCCCACTTCCACAATACCCCATGCTGCCATACTTATTACCATATATACCAATGCCTTCATCTCTTTAAATTATATATAACCAACCCATCACCATTTATATTTAACACATTTTAATGGACTAGCCCCTCTCTTACGTTTAACGAATATCTCTAACATTGTTGATGTTCTGTTTCTTTTTAAAATCCTTTATAATTACATTGATTCATTAGCCTTATTACCTAATATTAAATTTAGAGTACCTCGCAATTCCTCACGCTCTACGGTTCCATTTCAAATAGATTTTGCAAGAACTAATTATATGTCCCATACATTCTTTAGACGATCAATGTCATTTTATAATAAGTCCTTACCTGAAATAGATATTTTTCACAACACCCTCACTGATTTTAAATTTATCCTTAGAGTACTACTATTTAAATAAATTTGATTATATTAAGTTTTTTACCTTTTTTACATATTTTGTAAATGAAAATATGTACCTAATTTCCCTTAGAATAAGGAATTATGTTATTATAGAACATCACGTATAGATGTAGGTTCTCTGGTATTCCATAGAACTGTTTTCTCTAATTTAATAAAAAAAAATTAGGACATTTTTAAATACCTAAAATAAATGCACTTCAACCAGTAAGTAACTACTTTACGTACAACCATGGATATAAACATAAGATATCGCATGAGTGGCTAAATGCGTGGTTGGTTCAATTTTAGGGAAAAAAGACATTCACATTGATATCTGGAAGAGCGGGAATGGAGCATTCTAAAGTAATGGTTTCTTAGGCGTACGTCTCTGTAAATGTACACCGTAAAGATGGTATTAGAGCTCCTTTATTTGAAGTTTTTTGTTGGTTAATGTCATGTATACATAGAAAACTTTAGAAAAAATTTACTATCGTCTTTACGGTGTACGTTTACGGCGATGTACGCCTAGGAAACCAAAGTGTAATATTATATGATTGACCTGTTCAATTTGTCCCTCCCAATTTTTATGGAGAGCGTGCACATATTTATATTTAAATTTCACTAATATAAAAACATCAGTTGCTTGGAAAATATTATACTCTAAACATCTCTGTTCATATATTCAGTTATATTTCACAGTAAAATGGGTAAATGCATTGTTACTACATGTCATATGGACTCAAACATACACTCAAATACATCTAGGCCCACTTTTTACTTTTTTAATAATAAAAATAAATTAAAATCCTTATTTTTAATTTATATTCAACTTATATATATATGAAAAATTAAACATAGTATAATGGATACAACCAAAGGAATATAAAAATGTATAATAAAATAAACGGTTGCAACCACTTATCTATTTTTTTGGTGGTCTATCATACAATGACTGTACTAAAAGCTTGACTAAAAACTTTCGCCAATTTTATTTTTATTTTATTATTATCAAAAACGATCGATCGAATGTCAATCATTTGTACCGTGTAGCATTCTAGCGTCTAATATGATAGATGTGCCTTATTCGAGCTAATAAAGCCTTAATGCTATATGCGATGTGATATTAAACATAATAGATTTCATATTGTATGATAATAAAAATAAAGTGTATTGAGAATAAAAGATAGAGAGCGGTATAAATCATATGGTACGCCTTGTACACTTATTTACTGCCCACTGATCCAGATCTTCTTTCGCCGAACCGAGATCATCCCGCCAGCTATTCTATACAGCTGTTTAAAACATTTTATTAATTTTATATATTCTGACATTTAATATATTATTTGTATACATGCTATTGAAATCTTATTTTTTCCTTAATAAAATATTTTTATTATTTTGTACGTAGCCGTTAAATGTATAGATAATTGTAGGAGTTTTTGAGTATCACCAATGTAAAATATCAAGTCAGTTCTTCCATTAGTATTTAAAAAAATAACATATGAATGTACATGCATTTATTATTGATTAAAATAATAGATTCTGTTTTATTTGCGTTTATTTATTACGTATTATCGTTTAAAAAAATCAGAAAAATACATTTATTTTTTAAAATTTACTTGATAATTGATAGATTATGAAATAAAAGTAGTTCTATGATGTTTGGTGTCTACATATTTGTATTAAAAATGATAAACGGATACAATTCGATTGTATTATATATTATGTTTAAGTTTTTACATTGATTGTTAGAACAATACATCTTATGAGTTAGACTTAGGTGTACAGAGTATATAAATATTTTTACCTATAACTAACATGAGAATGTTTTATTTAAATACGACTTGAATAATAAGTCGATGGTATTAGTGCATAAGGACATTAAAGAGAACTAAACTACAACTAAAAATATAGAAAAATAAAAATGAAATACTTATATGAAGAGTTTAATGAGTAAATATATTAAATAAGTTATTATAATGAAATAAAGATATAAATATTTTTAACATTTCTTTATCTTGTGCCGATCAATAACATATAATACATTATATAAAAACAATTGAGCTTCAGTAATATAACTAAATAATAAACAAACATAATGGACTGTGTAGAAAAACGATACATGCTTCTAAAGGCACTAATATATTAATTTATTATTGGAAATATATTAATAATTGTAATAAAAAAAATTTGGAAATCATTAAAGGCCACATTCATAGATTTTAAAATACACTATTTTTATAAAAATTTCGAAAATGTTGACGTCTTCTGGAATAAAATGAAGAACGCCGTGTGATTGTGCAATACCGAACGTAGAATTTCATCTCTGTATCTAAGTAATGATCATTGGTAACCTTAATATCATTTCTAGTCTTAAAATACCCATTGTTGATTATACATTATTAATAAATTATGTCAGCTTCATATACCACATTCATTTAAATTAATTTTATTAATTAAAAATGTGTATTGTGTAATAACTTATAGTATGACAGACAGTTGTTATGTGCAAAGTGACATGTGTTTTCTGCTTATGTGGCGTTGATAACATTACAGATAAGACACATTAATCATTCTACTGATATATCTAGATCAAAAAATAGAAATAAAATTCACTTAACGAAACAATATTGTTACATATAAATTAATATGAATGTTATTTTTTACATCATTTAAATTGTTTCCTCATATTCCCTAATAAACGTAAAATAAATAGGTCTAATATTGACTATTGTATTTTAGGTTGTGATTGTTTATACTAACCTAATAAAAATAAATATAGCGGTATTTTTTGTATATAACCTATTAGATCAATATATCAATATATTACAATTTATTTATTAAGTATAAGTTTTTATAATGATTGTAAGAACAATACATCTTTGGAAACAGTCTTAGGTATTCAGATTATATAAATCTTTTTACCTATAACTAGCATGTGAATGTTTTATTTAAATTTGACTTGAATAATACTTTTATATTATATGTATGGGGAAAAAATGGAAACCCATTTACAAAGATAGAATCAAGGGAAGAAAAATATTAGACCAACTTAATAGTTAAATTCCTTAATTTTCTTAATATCATAAATCGTAAATAATAGCATGGTTACAGATAAACCTGAATTACTGAAATAATATTCTTACAATTAAATTTAAGGAATTAATTAACTCGATTATTTTATTCAATAAATTATTTGTATGGTTTTCGGATATTTTTTTAAATATTGTTTTATTTAACTAATATTATAACAGCTTCACGAAATAATTTTTAAACTGGTGCTCTATTTTGATATAATATATATTACATTTTTTTTTAATTAAGTATGCATTTATATAATGATTGATAATAGAATATATCTTAGGAATTATTTTAGATTTTTTTTTAACATTTAATCACATTTAAAAAATATGGGGATCAAATGTTTATATGCTGATTTTCTGTTTTTATATTATTTATTTTATGGTGGAAGAGGAGATAGCAAAAAAGTGTGTCACATATGTCGCCTTGTAACAAACAAGGGATAAGAAGCTCGCTTTTGCCGCATAATTTTAATAAATATGTATGAAGTAGTACGTGTGGTATTTTACACTGTCTCGTTTCTTCCAATGGCAATCACCTCAATATGGCAATGTCAGGATCAATCCGCCATGGGAAACCCATCGATTTGTGTGTCTCCCACAGCAAATTGTTGTAATGATCTTTGATAAAGGAAACACCGATAATTGATTCCGGGAAATCTTGATTGAGTTTTTATTCCAAAGCTCCGCAATGCTACCAACATGAAATAGTTGTTCAAATACATTATGTAAAATAGTATTTGGTAGTCATACATTTAATAGGAAATTCTGCAAACATTAACTAGGTTTATATATTCATCAAACAGATACCGTTAAAACTTATCAAGCAAAAAAATATACTGCATTTTTATTGTACAGTAATTCCATTTTAATTGATTCATTTTTGCAGGCATCTTGTCGAAAGCTATCTCTTATAAAATTAATGAAGGTATGTAATAAACATGCAATTCATTTTACCTAAAATATGTGTCCAAAGAACAATTTATGACTTTTTTTCATATTAATGTAAAATAACAGCGGATGATCATTATGAACGAAAATCAGAGATGTGTGATTCCAAAGAATATTATTGTATTATACTTACAATTTTTATCCTTTTCCCCCATAATAAAGACCTCAAATTTCGTTATATGGGTTCATATTATAATATTCGTTTGAACTTGGCACATCACTTGCGGAAATAAATGTGGTTGCCACTAACGCAATACATTCAATAATATGATTTAATTTTGCACGCTCTCAAATCTCTGATTTCATTCATCATATGTAAAATAACCTAAGAATTCAGCTTAATGCAATTGTAACTGTATTTTTAATAGTTGTCTGAATTATAAGTTGGTCATTCTAAAAAAATAGCTAGCTAATCTTAGTTTAGGCTAGAAGTAATAATGACTTGGCGGAAGACAGTGCGGTTGTATTGTTAATGATATGAATTTTGATGTACCGTTTCTGAAATCAATTATTGTTACTTGGAAGTTGCGAATTCCGAATGGTGAAAATTACTAGTTGGCAACCCGCAAAATGTAGCCGTCACTATGGCGATTAAAAAATTATAAGAGATTGTTTTTATACGCGAGAAATATATTTAATATATTTTATATTTATAATATAAAAATGTATAATTTTAATTGATGTATTGAACTGTTACGACATCGAGTTTCTTCTTGTCCATATCAGTATATAAAATACCGATGAAGCTTGCAAACAAAAAATGAATAAGGTGCAGAATGTGTTAACAAGAGGACACCATCCTCCTCTGTGGTGGTCCATTGATCATGTTTTTATATGATTGTGAGAATACCACTAATAAACAGTTGCTATGACAATAATACTTTATATGCCATGGAGCACACCATAGCTGTAAGGCGGTCACCATACCTTTGACAAGAAACACATCCCGTAATATTATTCACTCACCTTTTTATTGTGACCTTCCTTCCATACATCATGCATCTATGAAACAATAATTGATCTCACAAAATGTAACTCTCATACGAAAAATAGTGACTTTTAAGAAAACGGAATCTCAATAATATTAGTAACCTTGTTCAAAATTTAAATAAAATTAGTTCATCATACTTCGAACAAACCCAAGCCTAGACTAGTTATCCAACTAACGTATTTAAACAATTTCGGTTATTATAAATTTCAACAGTTTTTGTCTATTATAAGTATATTCTCACATGTGAAATTCCCAATAACATTTTTTTAAGATAATAATAAAAAAAACTAATGAATTTAATTAATTAATCACTCAACTCATATCTGCTTTTACCGAAACAAACTGTTTATCTGTTAAACTGTTGTTTTTGTTATTATTTCTTTATCATCTCATTTTAAATGGGTTTTTTATTTTTCTTGTTTTATTAAATCGCACCCCATATCAAAATTGTAATAAAAAATCTTAATGTTAGAAATGGTTAAAAATATACTTATAATTCCCACATGTATGTTTGTCGTCTAAAATTTATTGTACTAAAAAATATTATGTATTCAAAGTTAATAAAGATATTTAAATAAAAATACAACAAACTGATGATGTTAAAATAAGTTAAAAAGAACTTGTTTTTGTTATTATTTCTTTATCATCTCATTTTAAATGGGTTTTTTATTTTTCTTGTTTTATTAAATCACACCCCATATCAAAATTGTAATAAAAAATCTTAATGTTAGAAATGGTTAAAAATATACTTATAATTCCCACATGTATGTTTGTCGTCTAAAATTTATTGTACTAAAAAATATTATGTATTCAAAGTTAATAAAGATATTCAAATAAAAATACAACAAACTGATGATGTTAAAATAAGTTAAAAAGAACTTTTCTGTATACTTTATATTATACTGAAAGCATGAAAAACTATTCTACCAAATTATTTTTTTATATTTTTATTTTTTTTTATTTATATTTTCTTATATTTTTATGAATAAATTGTATACAATCTGAAATTTTTTTAAGAATAGCCAAATTCTTTTAAATTTGTAATAATAAATGTTACTTATATGTAAATATTATTTAAGTGATTTCCGCTTGTTTTTTTATAACTATTCAATTTATTTAATTTATTTTGGAAGTTAATATGTATACTAATACGTAATATCATAAAACAAAGTATTTTGTTTTAAAGTGGTTTTTATCTAAAACCAATTAAATAAATCCTCTCTTAACCCAAAATTATCTTCAGAAATTATTACATCCCAGTATCCAATTTGTGACTGTTACGGCGGTTGGTTTTATCATTTGTTAGTAAACAATTTTATCAATCTAATTAAATTTATTAAACACAAACAAATACCTCTACTTAGATAATCCTTTTTCATTATATGTTGACTGTACAGAATATAATCAATATTATTTTTTTTCTTTATGATTGAGATATTTCATTTAACACTTTCCATCCAAGAATATTATTTTAAATCCAACCTTACCTAAATTTAATTGATTGTTCTGTGATAAAATAATCTGAATGTGGAATGGGTGGTTGAATTGCACAATAAAATATACAATGTTTGATTGTGCGCAAAGCTCTGTGACAATATTTACGATATTCCGACTCGTAAATTGATATGAATTCTCAAAATGAACCAATAAAATGTTGGTTTTAGATCTGATCTGGCACTTAGAGCTGGTCTCCATGTGGGTGAGCCTCGACAAATTTTACACAATATCTATAATCCAAAAGCCTCCATTTCTGGTATTAGAGATAATTGAATGATTAGAATTACACATAGTTTTACATGAAAATTCCACAAATGATTTAATACTTTTAATCATAACAGTAATTTTAATGAACACCTATTTATGAATAAAAATAAATTTAATATTTACACAATTTGTCAAATGTGTCGTGTAATACTGGCCATTTTAAGTTTAGATTAATGGAATTATATTGTTAGTAAAATAAGGCCTTTTAACGATTTTAAAAATATGATACTCTCTCTTTCTTTAACATTTACGATTCAATTTATTGATAAATTAACAGAGATTATGTCGATGCGTCGAAAAAAGGCTATTTGACCGAAGCGCCATAAATTGAATTTTACACGAGATCCAAAGAACGATTTTTTCTATATAAAATATGAATATAATAAGAAAAGAATATTTTAGGAGGTTTTCCTTATTTTTAATACTTAAATTGCCTGCTCCAGCATATAATATCCATGCCATAAATATAAGTGCCAAAAAAATCTGTGTGCTCTTAAGTCTTTATGGAATTGAGCCACATATTCAATTTGGTAACACTACCTGTCACGTGTCACTCGGTTTAATTATTATTCATAACAATTTACGATTAAATACCTTCTATTGACAGAGACATGAAATATTTTATAGATAATGGATGAATCTACATTAGTTGCCTATTTTACTATTTCGAAAAAGTCCCACTTAAAAGGTTAAATAATGATTGAAAATCAACCTTTTTTGTCGT
>JAGTTH010003825.1:0-54502 GCA_022606485.1 Agraylea sexmaculata | reverse complement strand
TTTTTTAATATGATAACTGACCGGAAACTTAAATCTATCAACAATAGTGTTCAATATAATGGCATAAAATGTGATATCGTTCGTTACACAATTAACAATACACCCCAAATCTCACCCCTATCTGCGGAAGTTCACCACTGAACAACTGAACACTAATACAGATGATACGATAAAGCCTTCGACCAATACTCCATTTAAAGCTAGTGTCTATTTCAGCATATTTGATAAAATACTTTTTTGTATTTATATTATACAAATAATTTATTCAACCACTTTTTAAATGCCCGGCTTGGTCTACTGCGGCACAAATTCATATCAATAAAATTCAAATTGTCCAAAACAAGTGTCTTAAGATGGCCTTAGACCTTGAACCTGGCACATTTCTTAAAGAAGTCCACTATTTAAGAAGTTATCATTTTAAGCACACCTTTCACTTCAGAACACTTTATTACAAAACACACACATAATATTCTACTCCAGTGTCGTGTTTTGCTGTACTGCAATAATCGGCGTTAATTGTACGTGAAGAATCCGGTACTGTGCTTTAAAACCAACACTCTTTAAATATGGATACTATTAGAAGTAACAGTATTATTATTATATTCATATCAATAAAATTCGAAAATTCAAGTCCAAAACATTGTCTTAAGATGGCCTTAGATCCTGGCACATATCTTAAAGAAGGAGGACATTAAGTTAAAAATTAACAAAGCAAATATCGTAGATTCGAGTAAAAAACATTATACTAAAATGAATAACTTCTCGACTAACCCAATCATAAGACATGTAAATAAAACCAAATAATCCTCGAGAAAACCTAAGTTCATTTTACCAATGGACTTCCAAAACTGATATTACCTTTATATTAAAATTAAATTTCTAATAATCCACTCAACTCACATTTGGTTTTACCCAAACAAATCATTATTTAGTTTTTAAGCATTATATTTTGAAATTGTTTTGTTAATACTGCTTTTATTGTTGTTATTATTTTTTAATATTCAAATTTGTAAATGGGTTTTTTTCCCCATTTTTTCTATAATTTAATACTTTTATTCATGTCAAATTTAAATAAAACATTCTCATTGTAGCATCACACTCACTTACACTCACATACACACACGTATGCACTCGGCGGCACGCACAAACAGTCGCCCTGTTCCATTCGACGCTTCACACAGTACACACGTCTCTCGTGTCCATTCCCTCAACAACTTTTATTTAATATAACATTAAATCTCGTTATATCTTTTATTTAATATAACAGCCCATAATACCACGTTATATCTGGTGACCCCGACATTGGATTTCGCAATCTTCATCTGATCTGGACACGAATCACCGACGAGGAACAGCAGGAAGTAAGGGTATATGGTTCTCTTCAATTCATCATCAAATAACAAGTAAGACCATTCCTCATCTTTCACATCAAAATCAAAAAAAAAATAATTGTCAAAAAGAAAAAAATTGTGTCGACACATTCCGCAAGTGAAGAATATTAATAATTAATTCTGAAAATATTACAACCGTCATCGAATATTATCATATAATAATTCCGAGAATATTACCACCAACAGTACAATCGCTGAGTCAACACCTATTAAATAAACATTACTGCATTAATCATATTACGGCCACAGGCATATCAGCATACAACATTATAATCATAATTAATACATCAAATATAATAAATTAATACAACAAAAATGAATCACAACATGGAATGGGACATTGACATACTCAACACACCACCCACCAACAACCAACACCATCATCATCAGCAACTGATGGAAGAACCACAACCAACCCCATTGCAACCATCGCTCGAACAACTAGCGATGAATGTCCGGTTAAACGATTTCTGGCCCGAAAATGTCGAACTTTGGTTTGACACTTTCGAAGGAGCTCTAGCTGCATACACGAGGAACCACAAAACTATGTACTCGGTACTAATACCGAAGATACCATACAAATACATAAAATATGTCCACGACATTATGCGGAGCAATGACATAGACAACAGGTACCAGGCTATTAAAGAGCGACTTATAGCCAAATTCAGAGAAACCGACGCAGACAAACTAGAAGCTCTGTTAGCCACCGAGACACTGGGGGACGATTCTCCGTCAGGATTGCTGACACGATTGAAAAATAAAGCAGGGGATTTGGTGTCAGCGGCACTGCTAAAACATATTTGGTTAAAAAGGCTCCCTAACAAGATCACCACTGTGCTAGCCGTCTGCGACAAAGACCTGACAGCCGAAAAACTGTCAGAGATCGCAGACAGGGTGAACGCCTCAGCACAGATGTCGAGTCCGTGCAACTTCATCGCAGAAATCACACCAAACAACAGCGATACAGCCATGGCACGGATGAGACAAGATATGGAGGACCTAAAACAACTGGTCCGGCAGTTGTCCATATCGGTGGGCGATAGAACACGAAGACCTTATGAGCCAAATTTCAGAGATCGCAGCCGACAACGCGGAAACCGTAGCCGACAACGTAGCCGGCAACGCAGCAACTCGCGGCCGACACATGACAACTGTTGGTATCATTTCAAATTCGGCGCCAAGGCAAACAAGTGCCAACAGCCGTGTAAATTCAATGCGGAAAACTAGACGCTGCAGCGACCGCAGAGGTGGACAGCGCTGCAGCCCTTCCAATATCATACCGCCTCACAATGCACGACATTCGCACCAGGAAGGCCTACCTTGTCGACTCCGGAGCAGACATTTCAGTACTGAAAGTAACAGACAGCAAACAACCTGCCACAACAATTACAGCAAGAGCAGCTAACGGAACGCCCATCAAGACTTACGGGACCAAGAGGATAACACTACACCTCGCTCCCAACGCAATCTATACATGGACGTTCATCATTGCTGATGTCGAGCGCAACATCATCGGGGCCGACCTTCTGAAACATCACCAACTGTTAATAGACCTCAGTGGAAAATGTCTCTTCGACAAACAATTTGGAGTGAAAATACAAGGACAGGTAGACCAAGAACAAATCGAATCCATCAAATTATTGACACCAACGAAGGAATACTTATAGGTCATCAAAAAATTTCCGGAATTGTTTGACGCCGATAGGATAAAAAAACCTTCAAAACATTCGGTCCGACATCACATCACCACAACAGGTACACCGGTATACGAGAAAGCGAGATCTCTCAATAAAGTGAAGTATGACAAAGCGAAGCAGGAGATCATCAAATTACAACAATTAGGGATTATACGACCATCATCCTCACCCTGGGCATCCCCTATTCACATCGTGGAGAAGAAAGACGGGGGAATACGCATCTGTGGCGACTACAGGCGACTTAACGCTCAAACCGCTCCAGATAGATACCCCATACCACGCCCTTCCGAGGCTCAAAATCATCTCGAAGGAAAAAACATTTTCTCCAAAATCGATCTCCAACGGGCTTATCATCAAATACCAATAGCCGAAGAAGATATTCCGAAGACAGCCATCTCAACACCTTTCGGATCTTTCGAATATGTGAAAACGCCATTCGGACTTCGAAACGCAGGACAATCTTTCCAACGCTTCATAAACACCATACTTGGAGATATGGAAGACGTATTTGTCTACTTAGACGACATCTTAATCGCATCAAAGAACGAAGAACAACACCTTAAGTGCATCACAGAACTTTTCTCGAGATTGGACAAATTCGGTTTATCAGTCGCACTCGAAAAATGTCAATTTGGCCTTACTGAAATAGAATTCTTAGGATTTAAAATAACAACAGCAGGTATACAACCAATTTCTGAGAAGATCCGCATCATAGAGGATTTTCCAAAACCACAGACAGTCCTAGAATTAAGAAGATTTTTAGGGATAATTAATTTTTACAGAAAACTTATTCCTAAAGCAGCTCAATTTCAAAAACCACTGAACAAATACCTTACTTCGTCGAAGAAAAAGGACAAAACACCAATAGTGTGGGACGATGAAGCCAACGCAGCTTTTCAATTATGCAAAGAAGCGATAGCGAAGGCAACCACACTAGCACACCCATCAGCCGAAGCTACCATGGTCCTGCTTACTGACGCTTCAGGATCCTGTGCGGGAGGAGCACTTCACCAACAAATCGGAAACGTGCTCCAACCAATCGGATTCTACTCCAAAGCTCTATCAGTAACGCAACAAAACTACTCGACCTACGACCGAGAGCTTTTAGCAATATTCTTGTCCATACGCTACTTCAGGGACAGCGTAGAAGGGAGAGAATTGATTGTTAAAACTGACCACAAACCTCTGACTTTCGCACTCAATAAACCACAATCTCCTGCAGATAATCCACGCCGACTCAGACAATTAGACTACATATCGCAATTCACCAACCGAATAGTCTACATTGAAGGCGAAGAGAACACCGTTGCAGACGCACTCAGTCGGATCTCTACAATCAATCTCCCAACTAACTTCGACTTGAAGGACATCGCAAAAACTCAAACAAATGACCCAGAGCTGGAAAATCTCAAACAGCACCCAGCACTACAATTCAAGAAAATAACATCAGCAAACGCTCCAGCATTATGGTACGAAACTTCAACGCAGAAGGCGCGACTTTTCGTACCAGCATCCTGGCGCAGACAAGCTTTTCACCAAGTTCACGACATAGCTCACACTGGCAGCAGATCTACAATAAAAGCCATCAAGGAACGATTTTTCTGGAAAGGTATCAACCAAGACGTAACGAAGTGGGTTAAAAACTGCATCACCTGTCAACGTTCAAAATTCCACCGCCACACTCGCAGTCCTTATGGAAGTTTCATCGAAACCGATCGTTTCGAACACCTCCATATTGACATAGTTGGACCATTACCTATCTGCCAAGACATGTCCTATCTAATAACAATGATTGACAGAGCAACATCCTGGTTCGAAGCCATCCCAGCACAAAACATCACAGCTGACACGGTAATCAAAACACTGCTGACTCACTGGATCGCTAGGTACGGTTCACCTATCACCATCACTAGCGATCAAGGAAGACAATTCGAATCAGAGGTATTCAACAAGTACTGTCAACTTCTTGGCATTGATCACAACCGAACTGTTGCTTATAACCCAAAAGCTAACGGTAAGGTTGAAAGACTGCATAGAACTATCAAAACTAGTCTAATGGCCCAACTCAAAGGCAGTACCAACTGGATAGATGCACTACCAATCGCACTCCTGGGCATCCGGAACGCGGTTAAGGACGGCGAGTGTGGCAGGATTTTGAACGTTGACAGGTGATGCAGTTTTTAACCCACTTCGTTACGTCTTGGTTGATACCTTCCAGAAAAATCGTTCCTTGATGGCTTTAATTGTAGATCTGCTGCCAGTGTGAGCTATGTCGTGAACTTGGTGAAAAGCTTGTCTGCGCCAGGATGCTGGTACGAAAAGTCGCGCCTTCTGCGTTGAAGTTTCGTACCATAATGCTGGAGCGTTTGCTGATGTTATTTTCTTGAATTGTAGTGCTGGGTGCTGTTTGAGATTTTCCAGCTCTGGGTCATTTGTTTGAGTTTTTGCGATGTCCTTCAAGTCGAAGTTAGTTGGGAGATTGATTGTAGAGATCCGACTGAGTGCGTCTGCAACGGTGTTCTCTTCGCCTTCAATGTAGACTATTCGGTTGGTGAATTGCGATATGTAGTCTAATTGTCTGAGTCGGCGTGGATTATCTGCAGGAGATTGTGGTTTATTGAGTGCGAAAGTCAGAGGTTTGTGGTCAGTTTTAACAATCAATTCTCTCCCTTCTACGCTGTCCCTGAAGTAGCGTATGGACAAGAATATTGCTAAAAGCTCTCGGTCGTAGGTCGAGTAGTTCTGTTGCGTTACTGATAGAGCTTTGGAGTAGAATCCGATTGGTTGGAGCACGTTTCCGATTTGTTGGTGAAGTGCTCCTCCCGCACAGGATCCTGAAGCGTCAGTAAGCAGGACCATGGTAGCTTCGGCTGATGGGTGTGCTAGTGTGGTTGCCTTCGCTATCGCTTCTTTGCATAATTGAAAAGCTGCGTTGGCTTCATCGTCCCACACTATTGGTGTTTTGTCCTTTTTCTTCGACGAAGTAAGGTATTTGTTCAGTGGTTTTTGAAATTGAGCTGCTTTAGGAATAAGTTTTCTGTAAAAATTAATTATCCCTAAAAATCTTCTTAATTCTAGGACTGTCTGTGGTTTTGGAAAATCCTCTATGATGCGGATCTTCTCAGAAATTGGTTGTATACCTGCTGTTGTTATTTTAAATCCTAAGACCTTTCAGTAAGGCCAAATTGACATTTTTCGAGTGCGACTGATAAACCGAATTTGTCCAATCTCGAGAAAAGTTCTGTGATGCACTTAAGGTGTTGTTCTTCGTTCTTTGATGCGATTAAGATGTCGTCTAAGTAGACAAATACGTCTTCCATATCTCCAAGTATGGTGTTTATGAAGCGTTGGAAAGATTGTCCTGCGTTTCGAAGTCCGAATGGCGTTTTCACATATTCGAAAGATCCGAAAGGTGTTGAGATGGCTGTCTTCGGAATATCTTCTTCGGCTATTGGTATTTGATGATAAGCCCGTTGGAGATCGATTTTGGAGATTTTGGAGAAAATGTTTTTTCCTTCGAGATGATTTTGAACCTCGGAAGGGCGTGGTATGGGGTATCTATCTGGAGCGGTTTGAGCGTTAAGTCGCCTGTAGTCGCCACAGATGCGTATTCCCCCGTCTTTCTTCTCCACGATGTGAATAGGGGATGCCCAGGGTGAGGATGATGGTCGTATAATCCCTAATTGCTGTAATTTGATGATCTCCTGCTTCGCTTTGTCATACTTCACTTTATTGAGAGATCTCGCTTTCTCATATACCGGTGTACCTGTTGTGGTGATGTGATGTCGGACCGAATGTTTTGAAGGTTTTTTTATCCTATCGGCGTCAAACAATTCCGGAAATTTTTTGATGACCGATAAGTATTCCTTCGTTGGTGTCAATAATTTGATGGATTCGATTTGTTCTTGGTCTACCTGTCCTTGTATTTTCACTCTAAATTGTTTGTCGAAGAGACATTTTCCACTGAGGTCTATTAACAGTTGGTGATGTTTCAGAAGGTCGGCCCCGATGATGGTGCGCTCGACATCAGCAATGATGAACGTCCATGTATAGATTGCGTTGGGAGCGAGGTGCAGTGTTATCCTCTTGGTCCGTAAGTCTTGATGGGCGTTCCGTTAGCTGCTCTTGCTGTAATTGTTGTAGCAGGTTGTTTGCTGTCTGTTACTTTCAGTACTGAAATGTCTGCTCCGGAGTCGACAAGGTAGGCCTTCCTGGTGCGAATGTCGTGCATTGTGAGGCGGTGTGATATTGGAAGGGCTGCAGCGCTGTCCACCTCTGCGGTCGCTGCAGCGTCTAGTTTTCCGCATTGAATTTACACGGCTGTTGGCACTTGTTTGCCTTGGCGTCGAATTTGAAATGATACCAACAGTTGTCATGTGTCGGCCGCGAGTTGCTGCGTTGCCGGCTACGTTGTCGGTTACGGTTTCCGCGTTGTCGGCTGCGATCTCTGAAATTTGGCTCATAAGGTCTTCGTGTTCTATCGACCACCGATATGGACAACTGCCGGACCAGTTGTTTTAGGTCCTCCATATCTTGTCTCATCCGTGCCATGGCTGTATCGCTGTTGTTTGGTGTGATTTCTGCGATGAAGTTGCACGGACTCGACATCTGTGCTGAGGCGTTCACCCATCAGTCCATCAGTTGCTGATGATGATGGTGTTGGTTGTTGGTATGTTAATGTCCCATTCAATGTTGTGATTCATTTTTATTGTATTAATTTATTATATTTGATGTATTAATTATGATTATAATGTTGTATGCTGATATGCCTGTGGCCGTAATATGAGTAATGCAGTAATGTTTATTTAATAGGTGTTGACTCAGCGATTGCACTGTTGGTGGTAATATTCTCGGAATTATTATATGATAATATTCGATGACGGTTGTAATATTCTCAGAATTATTCTTCACTTGCGGAATGTGTCGACACAATTTTTTTCTTTTTTGACAATTATTTTTTTGATTTTGATGTGAAAGATGAGGAATGGTCTTACTTGTTATTTGATGATGAATTGAAGAGAACCATATACCCTTACTTCCTGCTGTTCCTCGTCGGTGATTCGTGTCCAGATCAGATGAAGATTGCGAAAATCACGTCGGGGTCACCAGATATAACGTGGTATAATGTTATGTTATATTAAATAAAAGATATAACGAGATTTAATGTTATATTAAATAAAAGCTGTTGAGGGAATGGACACAAGAGACGCGTGTACTGTTTGAAGCGTCGTATGGAACAGGGCGATTGCTCGTCGTGCCGCCGAGTGCATACGTGTGTGTATGTGAGTGTAAGTGAGTGTGATGCTACAGCCTGTTAATTGGTTTTTTTTATATATATTTATATATATATACATATATATATATATTTATATATATATATATATATATATATATATATATATATATATAGAGGTTTTTCCGATTAAATAAAAAATTGTAACAATTAATCCAAATGAAGGTTTACTTAAAACGGAAACCCATATAAAGTTAAAAGAATGTTTTAATTATCAACTTTAATATAGGATTGATGATAAATATATATATATATATATATATATATATATATATATATATATATATATATATATATATATATATATCTATATATATTTATATATATATATATATATATATATATAGATACTTATATATTAGTTTATAAATATAAATATTTATTAGTATTCATGAGATATTCTCTAAATACATACAAACTATTCCACGAAGGCTTCATACAAACGTTCTAAAAGGTCTCCAAATTAGCATACGTATAAAATATAATAAATGCGAAACTCGTATTAAAAATAACGCCCAAATTAATTTTCTCCAAATGTGGTGGAGGCATTTCGAAAGTGTTTCACCGCAAACTCGTATCAAATATTTATTCTATCCGATTAACGTCTTAAACTTTTTGTATGAGGCTTTGCTCATATTTATGTGTGGGCGAGTTTTCTTTGGCTGAAAGAAAGTTTATTCACAATCTTGGCACCTCTCTCGACAACTTTCAGGCTTAATTAAATGCCTGTTGATAAAACGACCCACACTTTTCATAATATTCAACACTTTTAATTAAATCACACACACGTATTTGTTACTACTCTAACCGTATCGCGGTATAAATGTGTTTGGCTAAACTGCAAATTAATATGTGTCAAAGGCAACTGTTACGTGACTCTACTCTTATTGCGATAAGCCGATAAAATCTCACATTCACTTTATGTTTTGTGAAAAAAAGTATATAATCATATTATGGCGACTAAATTCAATGACCCAATTAACAAAATTAGTATGAGAAATTATAAAATAAAATGACTATAATACCGTAAAATCACAATAATATTTTGATTATGGAGAAGCTCACCTGCAACAAAGAGAAAAACATTTTTACTTATTTATTAATTTTAAATGCTTTGTGGAAAAAAACCTAACGTTTAATTGTATTTATTTTTTATATACACCCCAACGAGCTTTTTGAGAAAGTTTTTACAAATTTTGGTTTTTTACACACAAAACGTGTTAATTAAATGTCTGTCGGTGATTTTAACTAATATTAGTTACTCAGGACACCGACAGAGCGGCTCTGCCAGAATTATCGATTCAGTATTCACCTTAAAATACAAGAAATCAGAGTAAACCTGGATCAGGGTTGTATTTTAGGGTCTTTTTGAGAGTGCTTTATAGACACAACAACGTGTTAATTGTCTGTCGGTGGTCTTAACTATTACTAGTTACACAGGTCTCCGACTTAATAAACAGTATTTACCTTACAATCCAGGAAACCAGAGTAAACCAGTATCGAGACGAGCGATCGGAATTTTATTAATATTATTCCCGATCTAGTCGTTATAGCCGATCAAATTGATTTAAAAATTCTTGACTTGAGTGGGATTTGAACCCATGACCACAGTTTTTGAAGCCACGATTCTTATCCCCTGAGATATTACGCTGGTTAAAAATATTATGTAGTAAAAATGAGTTGTATGGTGATTTTACTACCGGTTCTAAACTACTGAGGATACGAGTGAGATTTGAACCCATGACTTCAGTATTTGTTGCCGCGCACTTTTTTTAGTGGGATATTAGTGGGATAACTATCAAATAAAATTTTATTCATTTCTCTATTCAATTCTAGATTTCTATATATTTTCGATTGATATTGAATTGCGGGGGAATTATCAAGAAGATATTAGTCCCCCAGATTGTTTCCAGAGATCGAATATTTAATTTTCTAGAGCGTCCGAAGGGAAATTGTTTATGAAATCTCCGTTAGCGAAATCCGATCGCTGATTTTTTTCGAGTGCCTCATTATTTCCAGTCTCGTGCGAGTCAACCTCGTGTAAAAAAAAGTCTTTCTGAGTATAAAAAATGTAGGGTATAGAAGGAATCGCTTCAGCTGTCGACCGATTATATCGAGACAGGGCCAGATTATCCAAGGCCCGCGACTCATATCAAATTTCCACAAAAATACCTCGTTATTTTTTCCATTAACTTCTTATCTTCCAACCCTCATCCCTTGATAACGAAACAGGGTTGGAATGGGATTTGGAGGTGGCTTTGGCAGCTTCAAACGCGATAGGTGTTACCATTCACCTTTCATATTACATATTATGATATAATATTTAAAAAGTAAGTGCCCCGATTTCTAATCTACTTACAAAATTATCTAAAATAATTTATTTTAAATAAAGTAATTTCTAATTTTAATATTGTTCTGTTTAAAACTAGCGTATCACAGGGTAAAGCGCGTGTCTACAAAAACCCAAATCCAAAGTCAAAATAAATTGATTGATTGTTTACAACTGGAAGATATAATATTTATAAAATCCTGAACGATAGTGTTGATTCAGGTTAACTCTGATTTCCTGTATTGTAAGGTAAATACTGATTATTAAGTCGATGACCTGTGTAACTAATAATAATTAAGATCACCGACACACAAAGATATAACAAGTTGTGTGTCTAAAAAACCAAAATTTGTAACCAAATACTTTTCCAAAAAGCCCCTTGGGGACGAATATAAATAAATAAAGAATGTAAATAATATTTATGGTGAAATATTAAAAAAAAATCGACATTTATTAATAA
Source organism: Agraylea sexmaculata (assembly GCA_022606485.1). NCBI lineage: Eukaryota > Metazoa > Arthropoda > Insecta > Trichoptera > Hydroptilidae > Agraylea > Agraylea sexmaculata. The sequence goes on along the minus strand of JAGTTH010003825.1, from coordinate 43,329 downwards.
TGAATTTGAGAACTTTCGAATGCTAGTCTCTCAAGATGATTACTCGTTAATAAAATCGTAAAAACGTATATTATAATAAAAGTAAAAAAATCTCAAAAAGTATGTAACTAATATTAATATAATATGCCTAGTAATTTTAAATAAGTAAATACTGTATAAAAATAAATGACAACAGAAAACCTCTAAAAAATACATTACGAATAAAAAAAAACAAATTTTAAAATTTGCATCCAACTTTATAATTTCTCCCATGAATATTATAATTGATGTATATTAAGTGTAGATGTTTTTGTATGTATTTTGATGAAATAAAATCATACAATAATCAAATTAGAAAGCAATATCATAAAGGTAATCGTTGCAAAGGTCGAATATGTCAAAGCAGTTCATTACACCCACTTGGACTAGGTCTGGTAATAAATAAGCTATGGAAATTTAATTCCAGCTTCTGGTTATTCACATGTATGACCAATTAAAAGTTGCGCGTGTTAGGATATGAACCCAGGCTAATCGGGTAGATGTACATATCTATATCGTATTAATAATATAGACGACTGGCGGCGGTGAAGGTGTTAAGCAAGCGAGCGTGAAATCGTAGCTTAAATTCAATTTGAGAAGCCGTCGTCCCGTAACAAGATATGTGAGTGATATCAGCCATACTTACTACCAACTAAAAAAAATATTTTTCACTTTCACTGAAGGTATCATGAAAAAGTCACGACTCGACTGGAATAACCCCAGCCAAAATAAATTAGACACGGAATAATGAGTTTTATGATACTACGCGAGACGCTTTAAAAAAATTATTGTTATATAAATGCAATCATGTAGTATGTGTAAACTAGGGTAATTTTAATTGAAATGTTCAATTTGTAAATGTTTTTTTATCATCTACGTGGTTTTTTAATAGAACGGTTATATTGGAGTTTTGATTTCATTTTTGCTTTAAAGTAGTTTTTTTAGTAAAAATTTAAGTAAAAAAATGGGAAATTATTATGCATTATAAAATAAAATACATCTAAAAATATTTTGAAATTATTTAATATTTTGATATGCTTTGATTTGTTTTTAATACGAAGATAATAAATTGTTTGAATTTTTTTATTAAAATTATTAATAAAATAATATAATGCGGTTTTCACACGATGACAACTCATCACAATATTTAAAAAGCGACTTTCCCGATTTATACTCTTTTTGAGAATTGTCATTTATTATGCATTATTAAATATAATTTAAAAATTAATTTAATGTTATTATCATTAAAATAGCCGTTTCGAGATTTTATACATGTATTAATTGTAGTAAAATAATTAAATGAAATATTATTCTTCCATCTGGTAACACTGATGGTTGAAAAACCCGTACATACATACATACACACATACACACACCCTAGACAATTATATAATAATTTTCACTTCCTTTGTGGAAAAAATACACAATTTGTAACATAGCCGTTATAAACAATATTTCCAACTTTACAAAGAAATGAAACGTCACAGAGAAATTAGACGAAGTGGTCTGAAAGAGCAGAACTCTCCACAAGCAATTCCACTTCTGCTTACTTTTTATTATCTAAATCAACTTTTACTACTACTACTACTTGAAGGCTAGAAAAATAATTTCAGTCGAAATTAGTCACTCATATGAATAATCAGTTGATATACATGTTGGTGGTCTAATGATGAAATTTGATAAAGTGAACGTCGGATCGTGTCTCATTAGAGATGTGCCTGTATTATGTTGGATTCCACCACAACCACCCCCTCATAAAGGGGGTGACTAATGTACTGCATTCTCTACCACTCAAAATTATAAGGCTGTCCGATGCTTTCAAAAGAATATCCTTCGTGGCGTCCAAAACGTCAACTCTACTGAAAGGCAAAAAGTAATGTCCCCAAAACATCCCCAATTTCATATAAAAAACCTCTCATAATTTACATTAGACATAAATTTTCAATGTGACCAACACCTAAGCGGGAATTTATAATTTCTGAAATAATTATATATCTCCCATTTTCTTACAGTAAATACCTTTCATAAAAATTATAGCATTTATGTATCTAAAATATTTTAAAGCTATTTAAATTCGCTTCTCATTATTCTGCATATGCAGTAGATATATAAAAAAACAAATCTTATAATTCATACTCAAAAATAACCTCGATTCTAACTAAACTATGGAATTAACTTGTTGTATTTTAATGGTAGTTTTTCTTCTAATAAGTAATTGACGACAACTATAAATTTATTACTATAATAAATGGATAACAACAACAATATTGTAAATAAATAAAAACGTAAAAAAAATATATAAAAAGATGACAATATATAAATTATGAGTCTCAATAAGCCAACAAATATAAAAAATATACATTCTATCTAAGCAATTTAATAAGAAACTTATTAACTTTATAAAAACGTTATTACATCGCTAAGTTTATTTTGTTAAATAATAATAGAATTGTGAGTTGTGTAAAAAAATAAAAGACTACTTTTTTTATTTCTATTTATAATAAACTATGAGAATTTAATCTTTTTCAGAAAACTTGCTTCTGTGCATATTTTCATACCAAATTCGTTCAGATGTGATATTTTCACATAAATTTAATCTAAAGTGACCTAATAAGAGATCTAAAGATCTAATAAGAGGGAAATAATATAGAAATTACACTATGTATATTTATATGAGAAATAATTATTTGAATGTATTTGTATTCGATTCGTGATTCCACACAAAAGAAGGTGAAAATAGGACGAGAGTGCAACTTTATTTCTACCTTAGGAATTCACCCTGAAATAATTTGAGAGTGGAATTTTTGTAGCTGACGAATCTGAAACGAAATGAGTGGGACGTCAATTACGAGAGTCTTTGGATTTTTTCAGTCTTTCCGTTTCCGCTTTCTTCAGCGGTTTTATTTTATTTTTTTTGTGTTCTGAAGAAATAATATATCGAACGACGTATCACTATTGATGTATTTCTTGAACACGTTTATATATAAACCGTCGAATTTGGATGAAAAATATTTTTTCATCCAAATTCGACGCTGAAAAGTGTCATGTATAATTTCAGAAAGTCTGACCTCAATTCTGAAGCCTCACTCATTATGTCTAGCTTCCCATAAAGGTTCGTTTCATATCCCTTTTGATTACAACACTGTTCGTATTAAAATATGCCGTCATTTACCTGAAAACCTCACCAAAAATAAGTAATATTTTTCAGTCACTCTAAGTATTTTTCTCAGACACAACCAAAATTTTGGCACCCACTCTTTAAAAATATACTCTTTGTGTACATTACAATTATTTTTTGGTAGTATGTTTTATTTTAAGCAAATATGTTTTGTGTCACAATATTAAAAAAAAATATATTGGCTTTATATTGAAATATTAATGATTCTGTCTTGGTGGGATTTCAGTCAATTATCATATTTATTCTGTTACGATTTTATACTAGTAATCGAAAGTTCTCAGATTTATTATTGACATATGTGGAAATTATTTTTTTATATTTCATCATAAAAAAGATAAACAAATAAATATTGCTTAAATTGTTTATTTTAATTCGCCCTAAGTGGTTTTTGAGAAGGTTTTTACAGATTTGACATAAAAACGTGTTAATTCATAGGGGTGGTAGAATTTCCGAAAAAAAATAGTTAGTAATACTTTATAGGTATTTCCCATTAAATTAAAAATTGTGGAACAATTAATCCAAATGAAGATTTACTTAAAACGGGGAAACCCATATAAAATGTTTTTAATTACCAACTTATAATAGAGGATTGATAATGAGAGTATTTAATTATGTGATTACTTAAGCAAGTTCTCGTTACAATTTGGTATCGATAGAATATATAAATTGTATATCTTATAATCGATCGATACGAATTTCGTAATATATGTCTGTCGGTAATTTTAACTATTACTAATTACAAAGTTCACCGATAGAGCGGCTCTGCCCGACTATGATCGCCTCAGTGTTTACCTTACAATCCAGGAGATCAGAGTTAACCTGATAACCTCAAGATAATCAATCTAGATTCTATTAATATTATTCACAATCCTCTAACCGTAATAACCGATCAAATATTTTTTTTTTAGTTGAGCGAGATTTGAACCCATTACTACAGTATTTATAGCCACACCTTATCCTCTGTAATGCTCAGTGCACTGTATCTTTGATAAGATGCTATTTAAGACAAATCATTAAGTTATCAAAAAATATGATACAAACTATTATCATTATAATTCGAAATAAAACCCATCGTATCGAAGAAAACGCGTCGTAAAAATAATAAATTTAGTTTCTCACTTTTTACGACATTTCTATCGCTTCTTCTTCCGCTCATAAAAACTCAAGTTTAACAGCTTCCATCCGAGTTATAGTTTGCTGATATAGAAAATAATTAGTTGAAGAACTCGCGTAAACCTTTGTAAAAGAGCGTGGTATTATTACAAAGGGATTACATTTTGTATTATTTTATGGTCGTTTCATTATTACTTATACATGTAAATATACATGAAGCAAATCCGTTCACCGCTATTAAACTGATAAAATATTCCATACATTTTTAAGCTGGGCGGGGGTTGTATTGTTAGAAAGCCGACATATAGCAGAAGTAAATCGAAGGATCGCTTTTGAATTATTAGACGGTCTGTTGGTGATAAAATATGAATCGAATTTCCTGGTCGGATCCATTAGGTCTAATCTGTAGCACCTTCCATACTGACTTCAATATATGTGGGTGGCTCCTTCTAGACACTGGCTGAGAAGGCGGCGCCAAAGCCTTCAGGGCTTCCAAATTATGATAGCATTTCAAGATATTTTTTTACATAACATCTTAAAAAGACTCTTTTTGTATGTATATGTACACACCCTGAGGGATGATGTTTGTATGTTTAATTTTACATAAGAGTATAACAAGTGGAAGCCGCCTTGTGGCCCAGTGGTTAGTGTAACGGATTCGTGAGTTAAGACTCCCGGGTTCGATTCACGGCACCGGAGTCACTTGGTAGATCTAGCTTAGCAAACTAGATCTTAAGTACTCATTGCTGTGTGGTGGCCTGGGAAACCATCTCTACTATATTCTCCCGTAAAGGTGGCCTGGCCAACCCCTTATAAAGGGACTCCCGCCAATAGGGAAGGCGTCACGGTATTTATTTATTTGTATAACAAGTATACAGTACGACCCAAATCACTTTGAATTACTACATATAAAAGGTCATTGTGTATGTATAAGTTTTAGTGTGTGCCTGTATTGTGAGCTCCACCACCTTTCTGATATAAATAATTTTATATTCATAATTGCACTTTCTTATTATTCATTTCAAATATGATTTTTTTATACTAAAAACAATGTATATATAACCCGTGAATGATCTATTGTAAGTTTGGGATTCTTAGGCGTGCATCAGCGTAAACATACATCGTAAAGACGGTAATAGAGTTATTTTGCTGTAATTAGTGCCTCGACCGAGGCTCAGACGAGACATTAACTAACAAAAAGCATTTCAAGCAATCATTTTTCTGTGAACGTTTACGGTGACGTATGCCTGGGAATCCATGACTTAACTATGCACTGACTTACTAATCGCCTCCAATCCAAGAAATCAGAATAAACCTGAATCGAAACGATCTATCAAATTTTAGAATTATAATTCCGTATCTTCCTGTTGTAATAGATTAATATTTTTTTGGCACCACAGTTGTATTTTTAGCTGTGTGTCTTAGGCATGGGTTTCCTAGAGTAATGGATTCCCAGGCATAAGTCACTGTAAACGGTGACTAAAACGTACACCGTAAAACGAAAGAAGGTAGTAGAGTTGCTTTACTATACCCTTGGTCGGTTTTTGTTGCTTAATGCCTTCCATAGGCTCAGATTTGGCAACAATCAACAAAAAAATTATCAAAAATATAGGAAAGCAACTCTTCTATCGTCTTTACGGTGTGCGTTTACGGTACTATGCCGTACGCCTAGGAAACCAAAAAAATATGTGACTGTAAAGTGATGATAATGAGAACTGCTTTTGTTTTTTGACAATTATTATATTATATTTAATGCGTCAAAAAATCGAATAATGCTTGGAAAAATTCCACCCTGCCGTATTGTGTCATCAACGCGACGCTTTAATATCGCTGTCACCGTAGTTTGAATCATCGCTTTTATAATGTAATCTATTAAAATATTGCAAAGCCCTGGTTTATTATTGTAGGCGGTGGTAGTTGTTCTCAAATAAACCACAAACTCATTGATTTATGTGACGCAAGTCAATGATGATGCATATCCCGTCACATCAAACACCACTAAAATAACCCTCATCATCTCACCGACCATCAACATTATCATCATCTTCAAGGAAGAATTTAAGTAAAAAAGTAGCTCCATGAATATTATAATAATAACTTTCCAGTAGATACATTTTCATGCGCCACGACGAGAAACATTTAATCACATTTGAAGCTTCATTTAGGAGCCCAGAAGACGTTTGCACATCCCGGAGCTTTGCTAATAAATATTTCTACCAAAATGGGATTTCAAATTTAAGCTAATGGAATCAACACGCAACGCAAGAACGACGTAAGTGGTTCGTTTAATAATTTACCGCGAATAAGACATTACGTAAATCTACATCTGTAATATAATATGCACTACAAATACAAGATGTATAGTATATCTTTAATTGTGGATACAAAAAATAATTATACACATGTGAATCAAACAGAAAAATTACTTAGATAGTTTATTTTTGTTTTATAAATTTGGGTATAAAATGAAAAAATATATATAACTCCACTCTGTATGTATGTATATGCAAATTTTCAGTCTCGACTAAAACGATTAAGGCATTAAATAATCTTTTGACATTATTGAATAATTATAATAATAAGTAAATTAAATGTGGTTTAAATCGTTATTAATCGTTATAAGGCATTTTTGTCCGTCTCGTTAGTCGGACAAAAATGCCTTATATTTTTTTGATTATAAATTATATATTATCACTAATTTAATCTCCACTCTGTATGTATGTATGTATGTATGATATATACAAATTTTCAATCACGACAAAAACGATTAAGGCATTGAATAATATTTTTTTTTATCAATCATGGCTGCTAATATTTTTTCCAATTACTCTCATAATAATTTTACATTATTAAAATATTTGTAAATAAAATGTGGTTAAAATAACAAGTCGGATAAAAGTGCCTTATATATTTTTTTTATAAATCTTAAAATGTTTTTAACATTTCCTCTACTCAGTATACTTTTTATTGTTAAATTGCATTTTTTATTTATATATTTGTCCATACTATTATTTTTACTACACTACACTATTTCTGCTCATTCTTGTGACGTATATATATTATCCATTATTAAATTGGGGCGTCTACACAACACAATTCTTAAAGCGAAACAGATCTAAACGTTACATAACCAAGATGACGCGCAAAATCAAAATGGTAAATTTTTTACGAAACACGTTTAAAATAATAAATGATTAATTGAAATTATGGTAAACGTTTTAAGGTTTTTGAAAATACTATCCGATTTTATTAATAGAAGTAATCGCTTTCCACAAAAATTTATTTATTTGCGCTCCGTGGAGCTTTTTTATTTTTAGAAAGGGTCTTTTTGAGAGGGGTTTTTTTTAAATATGTATACACAACAACGTGTTAATTGTCTGTCGGTGATCTTAACTATTACTAGTTACACAGGTCACCGACTTAATAATCAGTATTTACCTTACAATACAGGAAATCTGAGTAAACCTGGATCAAGACAATCGATCGGGATTTTATTAATATTATTCCCGATCTCCCACTCGTAATAACCGATCAAATCTATTTAAAAATTCTTGACTTTGTTTGACACGTTTGTTTGTGATTTGTAGCCACGCTTCTTATCCCTTGAGATATTACGCTGGTTAAAAATATTAAAATATATTTCGAAATACTTGTATGGTGATTTTACTACCGGCTCTAAACTACTGAGGACACGCCTATTTCTATGCTAAGGTTATATTATTTTGAAGGTTTTAGAAATGTATGTATATATATATATATATATATATAGCAGTTATATATATATATATATATATATAGTTATATATATATATATATATATAAATATAGAGATGAAGTGTTAGACCAGCTGACGCTTCCCTCGACTATGTCCAACAGCTTTTGAAGGCCTTCCATCGTAAAAGGCAAGAAACTTTGACCTGATCCTGGACTAGTCCTAATGCCAGTCACTTAAGCCTTAAGAATTATACCAACTAACTATTCCCATACAAGTATGCTCATACTAGATGACTGAATTTCAACAAATAACCGCTTGTATACAATATTCCACGCAATGGCTCAATAATAGGCGAGTAGGTGCGTTCAAAATAATAAATTGAATTTTATTTTATAATAGTATTGTGTGAAATCCTTTTATGTCAATTAAAAGTTCGTGACGGAGGTTGGCCTTCAAATACATTTCAATAAGAAAGACTTTTGATCTTCAGTTATTCGGCGAATATAAGTCTCAAAAGGATAGGCGAAATGAAAAAGACGCAAGTGGAGAGGAAACCCATCCAGAAAGTTTCTTATGAAAAAAGGTCTCCTGAAAAGTTGGTCTTACCTGTACCAAGGACCATGTTGACTCTATTCCCTGCCACTCCACTCAATCTCACCTGCTTACCCCTAATAAATATCCATCAAATAGACTCCCAAAAGAACTTACTTATTACAAACATTACATATTATTATTACATCAATAAACCTTCATATGAATATATCGTCGGTTTTCTTTGCAGACTGCTAAAAACCATTTTGCAGGAATGACAAAAATATGTTTTAAGCTGAAAGACGCAGACAGACGTAAACTACACAATGTTAAAATTCATAATTGATTTTTGTTAATTTATGATTTTTTTACTGAACCTATATAAAATGGGTTAAAGATTATTTATTGCAATCAAATGAATACATGGAGTGAAAGGAATATAATATTTTTTAAATAGCAATTTAATTACATATTTATTTTCCACATTAAAAATTATGTATACGGCATTAAAATATTTTGGAGTTACGCAACCTGCAAAGAAAGCCGACGATATTATACATTACATAATGATTAAACCTGATTTCAGAATACGAAGCTATATTTATAAAATACTAATTTAATAAATAATAATAAGGCTTTTGTATTATGATTCATTGAGAATAATCCAATTTTTTTAAATTCGAAGAAGAACAAGTTGTTAATTTGGAAAGATATGTATATTAAATTATTTTGTATTGTCAATAAACGGACAATAACTTTTTTTTAGTAGCCGCTAATTAATTCTTACGTTTTTTTAATGGTATTTATTTTTTCATAATAACGTATAATATTTATATCCAATCCTGTTCTCACATGTGTCTCCATCTTCTAGTAGTATTTTTTATAAAATGCCGTATTTTCAATAAATATTTCACATATGTTCAGTATAATTTAATCATAATAGTCATGTATTATTATTTTACTAAGTATTAAAGCATGTTTTAAGAACCTTTGACCATTATTATTACATTAGGTTGACGTTATTATTTTTAGATAAATTTAAGCGGAATTAAATATTCAATCAAATGAAAAATACATTGTCAAAAATCAATCTGTATTGTGATAAATTAAATTAAATATTTTAATTTTATAACATTGAATATTAATATAATAAAAAGGGGTACCTATTGAAGACACGTCCTTTGGTTGATGGAACAGGTAGGCATATTCGTGTATGAATCGGTAATATTTTCCCCTATCAAGATTGGCACATGGCCTTATTGGATTCATTCCGTGTAATAGAAATAATAAAAAATAAAATACACAAACGTAATGTTATTTGGCAGTAAAACGTGGTGATGAATACAACGAAAAGCTTCATGTACGTGTCGGGGGTAAAAATGCACTTACTCTGGGAATCTTCACATTTTGCAAGATACTGTATTATTAATAAGTTAATAAATATTTAGGTAGACAATTGATGAAATATATCCGCATTTATTGACCCGGCCATGAATATCCGCGTAACAATGAAGAACCTCCGAGGCAATTGTCGATAACGAGATTTATCAATGGAGTGTGACAATGAGATATGATAGAACTACCGTATTATATAATATTATCTAAGATATTATATGTACATATTGAGACATCATTGTACATATTATCTGGCAAATTGGATGAGCTGCTTTAATATCGTGGGTCACATCAGTCCAATGAACACGTCTACAAACCCAATTCAATCCGCACCAAGAACAACTAATCATCGAACAAGATACAAGGAATACTCTAACACTGTTGTTCTCTATATAAAATTAAATTAACCAACCCATTGCTCCCGCATGTTTGTATTGTAACACGTACTAAATTTTTAATTTAATATATTGTAGCGTTCGTTTTCTTGACCACTTGAAATATATAAAAAAAATTGAGAGAACACCGAATCAAAAGTTCCCAATCCAGTTCGAATAAAATTAATTAAAAGCAGAAAAACGTATATATATATATAGCAGTATATATATATATATATATATATATATATATATATATATATATATATATATATATATATATATATATATATATATATATATATATACATATATATATATATATATATATATATATATATATATATATATATATATATAATAAAGAATGAACCATCATCACCTTGCCATTACAGGAAAAACCTAATGCGGTTCGGCAATGATGGACATTTGTCTGAATTATAGAAGTAAGAATATAAACAGAAAAGATAAAAGAAACATAAATATATAAGAAATACAACATAATCTAAAAAATATCAAGTAAAGAACATCAAGAATGCAAGAAGTTAAGGAATTCTTTCATACTTCTCATGAATGCACAATAGGGTATAAATACACTATGGATCTGGTTAATGGGGAGTGACGGAGTATGTTAGTATGGGTCCTAGGGGCTGCAAATAAGGAGTGAGAGCGACAGCGCGTATAATCGGGAACAAACAAACTGATGCGAGTAAGTGTATCTGGGATTGATAACTGGCCTCTGATCAGAAGAAAAACCAATCGCAAAGTATATAATTGTTTTACCTGTTCTTCTTCTCTTATTACATCTTTTGACATATTTATTATATTTATATTAGCATAATATTAAGCGGTGATTATATTTAATAAAAACCTAGCATAACATTAATTGATTAATCGGTTTGCACTCTACAATGACTACCTTTGGATATGACTAATATTATAAGGTGCTTTTGATTATACCCCTTTATATGTTTGTGTTATTCAGTAATAAATATGGACTTAAGAATCAAGATGTGATAATTATCTTTTAACTAAACATATAAATAAACCCAGAGACTCTAAAATATATATGTATCTTATTATTTATTATTCACAGTTTATTTGCCGAATAGTCTAAATATAAGATCAGTAATATAACAACTTATCATCAAAAAATAATCACCGTTTTTTTAATTGAATGTGCAATTTTGTTCTTAATTATCTTAATTAATTGTAACCCAATTGATATCTTTATTAGTTTATTAATTTATAAACACTCAGAGGGACCTATAAGAAGTTTTTACAAATTTAAGGTATTGCTAGTTATACAATTAATAATCTCCTCAGTATTCCTTTTACAATCCATGAAATCAGAATAAATCTGGATCAAGACGATCGATCAAGATTTTATTAATATTATTTACGATCTCTCAATCTTAATACTCCATTAAACGTATAAAATAACATATACAAGCATACCTTATTTATATGTTATTTTGTAGATACGTGTTTGTGTTACTAACCCATCGAACTACAAATAATACTTAAGCAAAAGAAATAGACTGGGAGATCAGATTGATTAATTTAGGGGATATTGTCGTCTCATTGAAAGTCTAAATAGTTCGTTAATATAATTGAGAAGACCGCAGGAAGGGTATTGTATTAAAAGTGAGGGCATGAACATGTTGCCAAATGGAGCATGGTTCGAGTCCCGGTCGGGATGTGGTGGAACATTTCCCTGGTACACTTAACACTGACTTGTTGGCACCATTTCATAATGAGGCTATCTACAACACAAGGAACTTGACACCATATTGATATTATTTTATATTAATATAAAATAATTGTTACTATTTGATTTGGCTCAACCATAGATATAAACATTAGATATTGCATTGCATTAATTCGTGCAATTTCTTGTAAACCCGTATTGTTGCACTCTTCTCTCATATTCGATAATGGCAAAAGTGTGTCTCCCTCACTCAAAACATTTCTAGTGACCACTGAGAGTGGTTGTGACAATATTTTGGCGATTAAAACGCAATAATATTTTAAGCATATTGAAGAAGTAGTGTTTGGTAAAAAGTGAGCCTAGATGTATTTGAGTGTATGTTTGAGTCCATATGACATGTAGTAACAATGCATTTACCCATTTTACTGTGAAATATAACTGAAGATATGAAGAGAGATGTTTACAGTATAATGTTTGCCAGGTATCTCATGTTTTTGGCCACTTGATCCACTTGAACTACATACGCATCTGGCCACTCATATTATCTTATGTTTATATCTATGGGTACAACATAAATGTGGGTATTGCTGCTATAATTAATGAATATTAAATTACTAGATAAAGCGAGCTCATATGAAACATTGTAATACTTGATACGGTTGTTCGTATAATAGTTGCGAGCGGATCGTAGAAATGACTTTTATGACCGGTTCGTGCATTAAACATGGCAATTTTCAATAAAGAGCACACCTCTTTCATGGTCGTCTTCCTTCCTTCCTTCCATTTTAGTATAGATATATTCTCCTTAGTACACTAACACTGAACTCAAAGTATGAAATCTCTATGCATGACCTGCACAACCTCCTTCATGTCACGGCAAACTTTCTATCACCACCACTTTAAGAGCCTTTTCAATAATTTATCGATCGTATCTACGAGAGCCGCATTATTGGCTCATCAAAGATTATTACTTAATATTAAAATCATACAATTTATATATTCTATCGATACCGAATTCTATCGAGAACTCGCTTAAGTAATCACACTTCATCAATCCTATATTATAATATATATCGTGACGCACTACTCCCTTTCGGGGTTGGCCCGGTCTGTTGCTGCACTCAGATTTATAAATTTACAATCTTTCTCCATTCACTCCTGTCCTTGCATATCTTCCTTGCTTCCTCTAGATTCATTATTCTAGTCATACATCTTCTTTTATTCTTGGTGCTCGTAACTGATTTCTATATTATAAGTTGATAATTAAAAACATTCTTTTAATTTGATATGGGTTTCCCCATTTCAAGTAAATCTTCATTTAGATTAACAGCTCCACAATTTTTAATTTATTCGTAAAAAACCTCTAACAATTATGAAACTTTGGTTTGTATTTTTGTAAATTTTCATTAATTATTATGAAATTCCTCAATACAATCAATACATACACATATATGAATTATAGTGGTCGTCATTTAATAAATAATATAAGTATACAACACCTTTATTATTACCTATATTATTTATGAATTTGAGTATAGATTATTCATAAGTATGAATTATAAGAATTTTCATGCAGAATCTGCACATTAATTCAAAATATGTCTAAATTACTTAACAATATTTTAGGTATAGGTATGTATACATGATGTCATTTTTATGATAGGTATTTACTGTAAATTATTTCATTAATTATAAATTCCCGCTTAGGTGATGTAATATTAAATTTATATTATATGACGATGACGATAATATTTATTTTCTCATTTCTAAAACTACTCTACTCTACACCAAAAATAATTCATCAAAATGGTTTTTAATTTGGAGACTGGGAAGAATTTAATAATAATTATGTATTGAAATAATTAACGAATCAATAATGAAGGACATTTTTTCGGATGAATTGGATTATTATAGTCATACAAAATTAACGATCAGGTGGCTCTTCCCAAAATATACCTGGATGAAGACGAGCGATCGGGATTTTATTAATATTATTCACAATCTCTCGAACACGATTAACGAAGAAATATATATATCACAAGAATCCAAGCCCACAATCGAATGAAACCGCCAAAAATAGATAAGAACAGAATAATGTGTATGTTGGTCTTTTGTACGTGATTCAAAGTCGAAACACGTGTATTTTACAGTGAGTTATTTTTTCCCTTCGCTCTCGGCGCGCCTCAACAATCCTCATAATTTTATTTGAAAACTTCCGTCCGACAGAGAGGACAAAAACCACCTTTTCAGAATAAGAGACGAGGAGTCCAGAGGAGATGGAAAATGAAAGAAAAATGAAGAATGTTGGAGAAGAGTAAGCATTGTTGGGGGGCGTCTGCCATTGTGATTGTGACTCTCCATTATCGGAATGAACGCATTGTTTGCTTTGTACATCTTACTATTTATCTCCACCACTTAGCAATTCAATTATATCACAGATTGACTGTCAAATGTTAACATTAATAACAGGCAAATATCCATTGTTCAATTTATTCCAAAACACCATCGCATCGGTGTGATCAAACTACTAAAAAAACATTCGAAACGGTTTAAATAAAGGTGTTACCGCAGTGCTTTTGTAGAATGAAAAATTGCCGGTGATTTTATACTCGATGGCTTTTATTTTTGCGTTTGTTTTGTATTTGTTTGTTGTTTTATTTTTGACACGGTAAAAAATAAACGCAACGCACAAAGTCATCCCTGCGAATAAATACCAAAAATGCATTCATTATAAATTCTATTTGAAAGCAATCAATGTTCCATAAATTTTAAAACCATAAATATTTTTTACAATCCTGAATCTGGAATGTACTAATAATGCTTTTCTTAATAATTGTGTTAGTTTAAATTAATACAAAAAATATGCACGTGTAGCTACAATCAATTTTGTTTTTAAATGAAATGACAGCGGCTTCTTAGTATTAGTTAAAAAAATATGATGGCCACTGACCCAAACTGTGTTCAATTGGTTTATTATTTAAAAATGACCCTAAATATGTATATTTATTTATATAATAATTTATTTATATATACAGCTCCTGTAACGACATTCAGTTTTATTCGGTATTAATATTAAATGACAGCGACTTATTATTATTAGTTGCAACAATTATCGTGGCCACTGACCCAAACTGTGTTTAATTATTTTATTATAATAAATTTACATAAAATATATTTATTTATATTTTACTTAAATAATTACACATTTCGTGTAGCTACAGTCAGCTTTATTCGGGTTTAATATAAAATTACAGCGGCTTATTAATTTTAGTTAAAATAAATCTGGTGGCCATTGAAAGTTCCAATCTATGTTTGATTAGTTTATTATTAAAATTATTAGTAAATTTTTTGTGGTAATTTAAATGTTAAAAAATAAACGATTAGGTAATTTCACAATGGGTATGGAAATTTTTTATAGGATAAAAATAATATTCCAAAAATACATGAATATTTAATATTAATCTGTACACTAATTTTGGTATAAAAATGCTTAATGAAACATAATATTATATAAACTTCATACATCAAATATGTAATCAAGCCAAAAATAAAACATATATATATATACATTATTTATAGAGTAAATATCAAATTTTAGACAAATTTGGTTACACCGTTACACGCGCACTGGAGTTTTATATATTTTCACCCGTTGACAGTTCGCTGCGAACGAATTTCGCCTTCTGTTTGGACGGGATCTAAAATCACACTTCGCTAATCAGAGCCGCTTGTTGTATGTTAGTTTGCCTCTGTGCGTATCTTAATAGTTTAATATTCGCCCTACAAATATAAAAACCTTTAGTATTTGAATAAGAAGGATGATCTCATTATATTTATACTTTGTAAGTAAATTTCAAAAATTATATATATATATATATATATATATATATATATATTCCACGCCTAGTTAATTATTCGTAGATGTTAAATAGTAGTCGTAATACGTTGTAACTAAACTAATAATAATTAATTAACGATTGCGAATATGTATGGTTTAGTCGTGTCTCATATAATTCTGGCGTAGGCACGTCGTAGTTTAGGAGGCGACACATTAATTCGCGACAAAACTGTCTCATTACAACATTCCCTCAGGGTGCACTGGAATAACCACCCCCAGGCCACCCCCACACCATGCTGGATCACTTCCAAATGTCAAATTACAACAGGGTGAAATGTCTCCGGCCCAATCTGACGATATTGCCACCCTTAATGACTGACACCACCTCCATCTTGATCTTGCTTCTCTACTTGTTTATTGCGTGTTGACATGTTTGGTTTGTGTGCCTGACTTTGTCTTTCCCATAATCTATTAACCACACTACTATTACAATCGGGAATAATATTAATAAAATCCCGATCGATCGTATTGGTCCAGGTTTACTCTGATTTCCTGGATTGTAAGTCGGTGATTTGTGTAATTAATAATAGTTAATAAGATCACCGACAGACAATTTATTCACACGTTGTTGTGTCGAAGTGTTGTTAAAAGTACTCTTACATTTAAAAATATTCTGATTAAAATGTGATTTTTTTACAGTCCAATAAGAGGTCTTGAAAAAGAATAGAAAATTGTCAAGAACTTGTTACTGTAGCTATTTCATTACTCGTACAATTTATCTAATTTATGACACTGAATATGAAAGAAGTATTTTTATTTCTTGTCTAAAACCAATTGTAAAATACTTCTCAAAAAGGCGTTTATATGAATGAATTAATAATTATAAATTTAAACAATTTACGATTTGACCTTTAAAATAAATAAATAAATATATCACGATCAACTGTTTATTTGTCTAATAAAATTTCGTTAAAAATAAACTATATTATGGGTAATAAAATGGCAATTCATATTTGTATTCATTCTGCACTTTCTGTAGTGTTTTAAGTAAGTTTTTACAAAAAAAACGAATAAGAAGAACATACCATTTTTTTTATTCATACCAAGCCACTTAAATAAATAAAACAAAACCTATTATTTCAAACAATTAACAGACTGACCTTTAAAATAAATAAATATATCATGAAAATATTTGTATTCATTTTGTACCGTCTGGAGTGTTTTAAGAAAAGTCTTACAAAAAAACGAGAAAAAAACACATATTTTAATTAATATCAACGCTTTAATTAGTTTATTATTATTTACGTACTAACCTGTTGTATAAATAAATTATTAAATATACAATGAGAGTGTTAATGGTTGCAAATGGTTACATACGATCAGTTGATACAAAGTAAGATTAGTGTGAGTGGCAAGCACGTAGTAAGGGCATATCAAATTTTCATACTAAGTTCCACGCGAAAACCAATTACAGGTACAACATCCAGGTGCACCCGAGCATAGTTTAACAACGACTACACTATCCCATTGTATGGTCGAAGGATGGATAGTTAGTTAAACGAAGCTCGTTGTGGCCAAGTACAATTTGTCTTCGTAACAAAAGGAAATGCGGACAGATGGATGCACCTTGCTACTACGATTCAGGAAGACACGTCTCACTAAACACCGCCAAATCACTTAACATATTTTAATTGATAACGATTATATTATTAAATGTATAACAACACATTGTCCATCCTAATTAGCACGCTTGTGCTACAAAAAGATATATTGAAGACCATAGCGGAAAGACAGTAGTAGCCCTAAAACCACTATCCATAGTCTTGATCCAGGTATACTCATATTTCCTGGATTGCGAGGTCAATACTGAGGTGATTATTAAGTCGGTGACCTGTGTAATTAATAACAGTTAAGATCACCGACAGACAATTAATTCACACGTTGTTGTGTCTAAAAAAATGTAAAATCCTTCTCAAATAAGCCACTCGGGGCGTTTATTATTTTTTTTTCTTATGTATTTACGCTCCAGGGAGCTTTTTTTTTAGTAAGTTTTTATACACAACAACGTGTTAATTGTCTGTCGGTGATCTTAACTATTACTAGTTACACAGGTCACCGACAGAGCGGCTCTGCCGACTTAATAATCGCCTCGGTATTTACCTTACAATCCAGGAAATCAGAGTAAACCTGGATCAAGACGATCGATCGGGATTTTATTAATATTATTCCCGATCTCCCAGTCGTAATAACCGATCAAATCAATTTAAAAATTCTTGACTTGAGTGGGATGCGAACCCATGACCACAGTATTTGTAGCCACGCTTCTTATCCCCTGAGCTATTACGCTGGTTATATAAATAAATTATTAAAAAAAAGTATTTGTTATATAAATATATATAGATATCATTAATTTGTATTTGTCTAATAAAATATAGTTAAAAATAAATTATATTATGGGTGATTTAAATCACACCGGCAAACATCGACAGACAATTTATTCACACGTTGTTTTTGTCTAAAAAAAAAACAAAATTTGTGTGTATCTAGTAATAGTTCGTTTGTTCTCAATTTTATTAACAAACTATTTTGATTTTAAATCAGACAGCAATATTTCCCAAATTAAACAATCTGATCTCCCAGTCTATTTATTTTGCTTAAGTATTATTTGTAGTTCGATGGGTTAGTAACACAAACACATATCTACAAAATAAAATATAAAAATATTTGTTTTATCACAATAAGACTAGTTTTTAATTTATTAAAATATACGACGCGACGTTCGTTTTTACATAATAACATCAGGCCATGGGTTGAAATTCCGCTCATGTAAAAAAAAAATTAATCGATTATTAAGACTGGGAATTCGAAATAATATAAATAAAATTTTGATCCAGGTTTATTCTGATATTCCGGATTGTAAAATGAATACTCAGGCTATTATAAATTGTATGACTAGTAATAGTTAAAATTTGTTAAAAAAAACTTCTCAAAATTCGCTCGCATATATTAATAAATAAACTATTATTGATTCAACTTGGGTTACACACAATTAAGATAATTAAGAGTAAAACTGTATATTATTCAACTCAAACAACGGTGATTATTTTTTGTAGATAAGTTTTTATATTACTGATCCTATATTTAGAGTAGAATAAACAATATCAGTAATTGTGTTCATGTATATTTAAGAGTCTCTGGCTTTATTCATATGGTTAATAAAAAAAATATTATCGCATGGTGATTCTTAATTTTTTTATTTATTACTGAATAATCTATCGTCTTGATCCAGGCTTACTATGATTTCCTGGCTTGTAAGGTCAATACTGAGGCGATTTTAAAATCAGGTAGAGCCGCTCTGTCGTGTACCTGTGTAATTAGCAGAGCTCGAATAAGTGGGTGCAGTGAAGTGACTTGATAATATTGACAGAACAATCTGATAATATTATTAAAAAAAAAAAAATGCTCATCCAAACAATATTCGGCCACATTAATTTGTATGATAATTGATGTATAAATATCAGAGACTTGAAATAAAACAATAAAATTATGCTGTGTGTCAATATTATCCAAATAATTTAATGCTTTTTTACGGAAATGTCGTCCCTGCTTCAAGAAAACCCTGACCAAACTATTAATTATACAACAACATTACGAAAAATATAAATTGAGTTAGATAAGTGTATTTATAAAACCCTTATACTGAAGCAATTCTATGAATACAAAATAATAGTATCATTTTATAAAGCACTTTCAACAAAACAAGGGACTATTAAATAACTTTAAAGCTTTTTTGAACTGCTGCCAATTTATATTATCATTGCCTCAACAATCTAAACTATGTATTTTAAATTAATTTGCATTTATTGCTCGGCACTATTTTTCATGACAACATAAAGTTAACTTCTTTGCACTAAGTATGCAATTTTAAGTTGGTCGTACATTTTTAAAACAATCTATTTAAAAGTTGGGCGCACTGAGTTAAGACTAGATTTAAATCTAGAAGCAATTACTTACAAACAAACCTCGGCCAAGAGAGTAAAAAAACAGGTTTTTAATTGCTGACAAATTTGTAAGAGCACTGCGCGGCTTACATTTTAATTATACATATTGCTTTATTTTGTGATACAATGTATTATTTTATTTGAATTTTCGGATTTTAGATAAAATAAAATAATTATCTTTGAAATTTCCATCCAACTTATTTATTATAATAAATTAGCTCAGGGGACTACAAATACTGTGGTCTTGGGTTCAAATGCCGCTCGTATGCAAAAAAATCAAAACAATGTTGACAGATTTTCACAATCAAATAAAATAATAATATTCAATAGTCATATCCGTAACATAAGATTAAATGATTAAACTTCTTTCTTTCCTGTTTTCAAGATGAATTAATATTGTCAAACATTTTTAAATCGGGAGATAATAATCAATGTTGTTTTAGATATATCTATTAGCCAACGTAATAACCGATCAAATATATAAATATTATTGATTGGTTATTACAACTGGGATATCAGGAATAATATTTTAAAAATCCCGATCGATCGTCTTGATACAGGTTTACTCTGATTTCCTGTATTGTAAGTAAAATACTGATTATTAAGTCGGTGACCTGTGTAACTAGTAATAGTTAAGATCACCGATAGACAATTAATACGTTTTCGTGTATAAAAAAAGCTCGATCAGAGATGTAGGCTCTCTGGTATTCCATAGAACTGTTTTCCATTGATAAATAAAAAAACTTTATAGTTTGTTCCATGAATATAATATTTGAAGTATCGTGTATATTATATAATGTTGTGTTTGTAAATATCATAGAGTTGAAATAAAATAATCAATATTTTAAAGGATGCAGTCGATAGTTAATAAAGTGTTGAGCAAATAAAATCAAAGCCAAGGTGAATAATGTTTTGCGTTTATAGAATGACGAGGATATGGGGATGGATTAGGAAGGATTTCCAGAGACGGGGAAGTAATTTGCTACACTGCAGGTGAGCACAACTAAACCAACAAGTATTACTAGAACTATTATAATTTATTGTATCATATGTAAGTATTAGTCCAAAGGTAAAGTTTGCCTATAGTTGAGACTGGTCTTATCCTAGCTCGTTGCTGACAGCTTTGTTTCTAATGTTCGAACTTTACATATTATTATTTGACTCCAATATTACTAGTATGAAATGAGATTACTATACTTTATATGAGTGTGAAATAATGATGACTATAGAGCAAAATTAGTAATAATACCAGCTCAGGGGATGGCTACAAATACTGTGGTCATGGGTTCAAATCCCACTCAAGACATGATTGATCGGTTACTACGACTGGGAGATCTGGAATATTAATTAATAAAAATCCTGGTCTTGATCCAGATTTACTCTGATTTCCTGTATTATAATGTAAATACTGATTATTAAGTCGGTGACCTGTGTAACTAGTAATAGTTAAGATTACCGACAGACAATTAACACGTTGTTGTGTATAAAAAACCCTCTTAAAAACAGCCCCTTGGGGCGTAAATAAATAAATAATAAAAATACTCACAATAAAAATTGTACAGTTGTATATTAATTAACCGATAAATTTGGATATATCCATTGTTACTCTTGACGATTAATATATTGTAAATTTAAAAACAATGAATTTTACGATTAAAGCTATCAAATATTTTGTCCTTAAAAGGTAACACATTAATTTATAAATTATTTATCAGTTAGCATTAAAATATTCAATGTACTGTGGTTTTTAAACGATATATTAAATATTTTATGCGTTCAAAATCAAAAGCTTCCAAAACCTTTTTTCAGTTTTATTTTCAGATATTACTTATAACACAAGCTAACTTTTTATATTTGAAACTGTCCTTCTTTCTCATATTAAAAAAATATAATACCAAAGAAAACGTACGTATTTCTGCTGTCCTAAATCGAGTAAAAACTCGATTTAGGACATTATATTATGTTATTTATTTATTTAACAATAATAGACTTAATAATCATTGCAGTATTCCCTTTACAGTCTAGTAAATTAGAGCAAACCTTAATAAAGATGATTGATCATATTGTTATTAATGTTATTTCTGATCTCAAACTTTTATTTCGTTTAGGATTTGAATCCTTGACCATAGTATTTGTAGCCATTTCCTGAACACTTGAGCTACTTACATTTATTTGGGTAGTTTATGTGTTCGTAATAAAAGAAGTTTTGATACAATAATCTGAAAACACGGGAATAATTCAAAAGCAATTTGAGATAGTGAAATTATAATTTTTGTATTAAAAGTTGGAGAAAATGCAGTTACCGGGATTTGCTCACTTGGCAAGAATCATAAGTATAATTTATCCATTTAGCGGGAGAATTTCCATGATCTTTTATTCATGCCATCTACTGTTTTACTATTTTATAAAATATCCATTACTCAATGATTAAAGTACATGAAGATTATTATATTAATTATTCAAACTTGACTACTTGAATCTATATGACGAAGGAGATAATTAGCGGACTTTTCATGAATATTTAACAGGAACTAGTCCACATCGTTTTATCGTTCGTTTTAACCCTTTTATGTTTGAAAGTTGATATAATTTTGGGGTGTAAAAAGTGAAGGAGAGCCTCTCGTGAAATGTTGGACAGAACCTCTCGACAGAACTTCACAGCGGGACGTGACCGAGCATATTATTATTTCTAAAAGCAGACTGATTTCATCAAAACTTATACATTAGCTTAAAAAAATATTAAAATAACAAGCCATCTAATCAACAATCATAAATTTAACCAGCAACTCATTTTATTTTAATTGGGGGGTTACGAATCAAATGTTTGGGTTTAAGAGAGTGCATTATAACCAATGTTTGAGGGATCTTTTGATTGACTCTTAAAGTATTTAGTATATTTTATATAAATTCTAGTATTATTAGGTGCTAAATATTTTTAAACCTAACTTTATTAGACTCTTAAATATATACCTATATATGTTCTAATTAAAATAATGACAATTATTTATAGTATAAATATTATAGTATTTAATAACCAAACGCAATTATTAAAATGTATACACACAATATATTCGTGGGTTAAAATTCAACTGTAATTTAATCTTAATGAAATAAAATACTCTTTTTTCAAGTATTTATAGAGTAAATATCAAATTTTAGACAAATTTGGTTACACCGTTACACGCGCACTGGAGTTTTATATATTTTCACCCGTTGACAGTTCGCTGCGAACGAATTTCGCCTTCTGTTTGGACGGGATCTAAAATCACACTTCGCTAATCAGAGCCGCTTTTTGTATGTTAGTTTGCCACTGTGCGTATCCTAATAGTTTAATATTCGCCCTACAAATATAAAAACCTTTAGTATTTGAATAAGAAGGATGATCTCATTATACTTTGTAAGTAAATTTAAAAAAAAAAAAAAAAAAAAAAAATATATATATATATATATATATATATATATATATATATATATATATATATATATATATATACTACTATATATATATATATATATAGGACTAATCAATCAACAACATCAATATATAAAAAATAATTTTCCACTGAATTCAAAAAATTATATATCGTAGTAATGGAAGAGTGTGCGTATATTGCGTATACTAATAGGCCTACACCAATACTGCCAAACTCTAGTCTATTCCTATACACGCCAATACTATTAGCACTAGCACGACTTACTAATACACTACGGCCGTAAGTCTAGAATGTGTCAGAATTCGGAATTCAAAGGAAGATTACCATTTATTATTCACAAATGTACATTAAATTCAAATAAAACCAAACAACTAACCAATAACTTGTTGAAAAAACTGTTTAGTCTGTCTATACATAATTTTTTTCACGATTCAAATTTTCAGAAAGTCGGTTGTTGAGTTGAAATATGAATTCGGACCGAAGCTTCCTCCAGTCATTTTGAAAATGCACCGCATATGGCTGACGGGTGTATGAACATGGATGTGGATGTATATGAAAGGCGAATGAGGAAAAAAACTCAAGCAAAAGCTTACTGCTTACCGAGTATAAAAAGAGACACTCTGAAAAGAAAAACGGACAGAGTCGACAGCTGTACTTGTGCAAAAAATACACATTTCATATTATATAGCTATCCGATATGAGAGGGGCTTTTTATACCGCGGTCGTATTTATCGCGAATATGGGAGATTTATTTTGCAAACAGACCAAATTGGTCATATCTCCTTCAGCAAATATGTTGCGAGACAGGTTTCATGTGTGATATATGACGCCACAATCTCCTATAAGCTATTTATTCTGATATTGTTTTAATAAAACAATCAAAGGCCTCATAATTATGTTTATATATGTGATTCCTCAAAGAGAACTTCAAGTAGGTGGGTGGAACCTGCCTACATTGGGTGCGTATATAAAAAGAAGGTTTGTCATATTTCATAGTTTTCAGATAATGGCGAATCTACCAACATTATACTGACTGAATGACGTAAATAATGCGTGAATAAATAACCGAATTCCACCCCTTGTACTTGTATATCGGACCAATATTCATTATATAGACCCTCAAGTTTATTATTTATCTCTAAAGCAACTATTGTTGTATAAAATAATGTTTCAGAAGAAAAATGCATCATATGTTAAGTACACCGGTATTTAAATATATCATTATTAAATATAAGTCATATTGAGATAATGACGAATTACTGAAAAAAATGTCACAGTCTTAACAGAACTATAAATTTCTGGTATATATTTGAATAATTTACAATGTGTTATAAGTCAAAGACTTCTTTTATCTTTACAAATATAACACAATCATAAAAAATACCTCTATTTTAACTAACATAACTAACTAACATAAACTAAAAATGTAAATTTGACTTAGTTTTTTTCCTCCAAAATATTGATAATACGACTAAGTGCGTTTTAGAAGTTTATCTACTTCATATGATAAAAAACATATAAAAATGCATCCTTAACTCAAAATATGACCTAGTGCATTTTAGCAGTATACCCTCGATATATTCTCACGAGTAGTACATATTTACTGTAATACAAAATTGTAGAATAAACGTCAAAGTTAACAAGTCCACCAGCGATGACGTCAGATGACGTGATCCATTTTGACAAATAAAAAACTTATTTTGCCTGTGACGCAAGTCTGTCTACAAATAAAAGAAACAAGAAATAGGTCTACCAAAGGACAACTTTTACATGAGGCATTTATTTACAGTATGAACTTTTTTATACAGGGTGGACTAACTCACAATATTTTAGAGGGTTGTAGGATATCGCAAATTAAACTTTTTTATTATTAATAATTTAAAAAATATGTTTTAAATAAATATTAAACAGATACAATACAACGCTATATATAAAATACAGTAGCCCACTCGATTCCAAAAGCGCTGTTAATATTTATAATTATTTTTTTAATTTTTAATTAATAATTTATTTATTTTATTTATGCACGCCTCTAAGAGCTTTTTATAAAAGGGTTTTTATACACAACAACGTGTTAATTAATTGTCTCTCGGTGATCTCAACTATTACTAGTTATACAGGTTACCGACTTAATAATTAGTATTTACTTAACAATACAGGAAATCAGAGTAAACCTGGATCAAGACGATCGATCGGGATTTTATCAATATTATTCTCGATCTCCCAGTCGTAATAACCGATCAAATCAATTTTAAAAAAATTGACTTGAGCGGGATTTGAAGCCATGACCACAGTATTTGTAGCCATCCACAAATTTAATTTATTCTTGTAATACATTACCACACCTTAAAATATGCTCAGTTAGTTCACATTCACCCTGTAGTTAATAATCAAAACACATTTGTATAATTTACAATACACCCTTAATTATTCTCAATTAAAATTGTCCGTAAAATGTGTTACATTCAAATTCTCTATTTTCTTGAAATTTTACAGAATTATAAAGAGCCTCGAAATTCAAACAATTATTAATCCTCAGCTTTGAGAATTGTGAAAATGCCATGTTGTTCTATTTGCCTACATTAAGGCGCAATGATTAATTTTATCAATAGATGAAACGCGATGTTAACTAATTATTAAGTTTAATTAATAATCGAATACAATTTCAATTAAGATTCTCCATACATACATGTCAAGTGCAATGCCGTACGGGTTTACTTTCGAATCAAACGAATAATTTAGATGAGCAAACAACAAAGGGTTTCAATCCGAGATGTTCAATACACAATATTCACCCTCGGGCATATAAACGTGTGTGTGTGTATGTATTTGATCTGTAATTATTTTAAATCAACACCGGCATCGAAATCCAATTATTTTCACTGGAAATTCGATAAGATAACGTAATTAATTAATGTTGAAATTCTTGGAGCAAACTTGGCGGTTCGCTATTTTCATGAAGGGATTGCTGGCGATTTTGCCTTCGTTTATTCGATCAACAATCCTGTCCCGCAAAAGGTTCAAAGCTTACAAGACCGCGACTTATCGATTTGTGTGTCAAATTAAACAATTCCAGATTAAGCTTCACCTGGACGACTTAACGACCCCGCGGCTTAGTGGTTGGCTTATTCAATAATAACAATGAGTCCCCGAGATAGGATAACTCCTAAGGCGTACTAAGACTACCAAAGAACAAACTTGAAAAGGACCATTTATTTTATACAGCGAAAAAGAATTCTTTATTGGATATTCGTTTTTTTTTACTAAATAAAAAAAAAAGTATAATAATCCATAGAAGTGCAGGAATGGCAGGTTGAGTTGCACCTGGGTGTACTCTTTTCCACAAATTCTTCTACTTATATGACTTATTTAGGAGTGACCTTATATATCAACACTTATATTATGTCTTCATACACCTTACTTTATTTTTTTTATATACATTCTATTAATACATTTGATACAAACATTTTTATTTTTTTATAGTATTATATATATATATATATATATATATTTGTTTACCTTTTTTATTACTATTGTTTTGTCTACAAAAAAAGCTCTTCTGGGCGTTTACATGGAAATAAATAAATAAATAAAGTGTCATTCGTATTGTTTTCTATCATGGACGGTACTATTAAATGTGGACATCATACATATACTTCACTAATAAGCGAGCTATGGCCACCTGCAATATTTTAGTCTGTAAAATCTGACAAATTTGTTCTTTAAAAAACATTCGAATTGATTGATGATGTCTATTGTTTCGTCGTTATTCGTATTTTTTTACTAAAATACACAAATCCATAGAAGTCTTATGCGTATTGTTTTCATATATTGGGCCGGCACTACTTCATGAGCATATTATACATACACTTCACTCATAAGCGGGCTGTGGCCACCTGCAACACTGCAGTCCCTAAAATCCGACACTCGAGACCAACAAGTTTGTTCTTACAAAACATATGATTTGTGCTTGAATATATCAAGTAAATTTTAAAGTCGCATTTTACCATATTATTTGACAACTGTGTGATGTTATGAAAAAGGTCATCAAGTGACAGATAAACAGTGCGAGCGGTAAAAGTCATACGAATCCTTTGGTGACAAATTCATCTTTGTCTCCCATGTTTTTGACGACTTTTGAAGTATTATTGGCACCTCATAATAAATATAAGCTAATATTGAAAATATGTATATATAACATACACACACCTCAAACAATTATATATAGGTATATTATATAATACAAATGGAACTTTTTTATGTTAACAGAACATTAGTAATAATAAGAATGCGATCTATGACTTATAAAACGATATAAGGTATCCCGTGCAGTGCTCGAATATAAAAAAACACCTTTGTGTTTAATGTTTAATAAATAAACAAGCTATAATTTAAATCAATATAAAACAATGTGATTGAAATTTAAAAATATATGGTTCATGAATGATATATTTCCTACTATTTCGTATACAAAATATTAAAACACTAACAATAAGACTACGAAAGCTATGTCTAGTGGTTATTTTGATAATTAATGACGTTTACGCCTTTAAGCTTTAGGCAATTAATTAAAACCTCTTCCCGTCGAGGTTTTAATTAAAAGTCATTTTAAATTGTTCTAACTGAATGCTTCTCAATCGGGCTTGCCAAAAAATTAACAATACTTGTTTATTTTATAAATTTTCACCATCTTTTGAAATTAAAAGGTATTATGTGGGTATATCACCTTTTTAACAAGAAAAATTAACAAAATTTATCTGTCTACATAATATATTATATTTAAATTTTCCCGATAATTAGATATTTATTATGGATTATCAAATTTTCAGCTATAGTTGACTTTTTGGTTGTGTTATTTTATAGCCATAATAATTATACCAATAAACTATAAATTACCCTACATCAAAATATGATATATAACTGTTATGCCCCTAAGAACACGATTTAATATTCAGTTTATTTAAAAAAATATTATGAATAAACTAAACATCTCAAAAATAATCTAAGCGCTTTGCATCTACATTCTTCTGATGAGCTAACTATGATTTTATGATGAAAACCTAATATCATCACAACTCTAAATACATAGTTGCATAGTGTGAGATATGAACCATATTGATCTGCCATTAAATTATTACATAAATTAAGGCATTACATAAATTAGATATAAATATATAGAGAGAATAATATGCAGACAATGCAAGTATGAAGAGTAAAAGCTTTATAGTCTTTCATATCGCATTTCCACAAAACACCACACACTAAAGTGGAAAATGCTTTATTTCTTCCTTCTGCCACTATTCTGTTGTACGATATTATATTTTACAAAACTTCAATTGGAGAATAAGCGGCTTCTGAGTACTCAGCCGCGTAAATTAATATGAAAAGTGCTGGAGGAAAACTTTAAAGCCATTTCACAGTCTAAGAAAATAGTTTGAATACAATACACCGCCCAGCAATTTATTTTATATAAACACGTCTGAATTTCCTTTTTGTTTTAAAATTACACTTATTAAAATGCATGTAGAATATTGTTTAAATATCGTGTTTTTATTAAATGAAATTAATTTGATTGTTGAACGTTGTGTTACCCTCCGTAAAATAGGCGTAGACCTTGCTACGTCACGTCCGTCGTAGTCTTTACTACGCTACAGTTGAGTACGTTTAATTTTAACAGAGTGGTAAATCCATTTTTCTCTGACATCTCAAAGTTATTCGAAAATCCCCGTGCTAAAGTAAACAAAATGGACCATCCAAAAAGATACGTGGGCCGGCAATCAATCATTTAAAGGACTAATACCCACTTTCATATTCTCTCCGGGACTACGCACATTCTAATCCCCCTTAAACTCCAATATGCGAATGAATAAACGTGTATTTTTCTCTAAAAAATATTATATTCCTTTTTTTAATCCATCATAATAATATTAATAAATTGTGATTTTATTTCAAATTAATACTATTTGGAGGGTTAAGTCAAAATTAACATATCAAAATGTTAAAAGCAGGGATATTAAATTCTTTATTTATCAAAAATGTGTAAAATTGTAATTAAATGAATTTCAACTAACGTTCATCCATGATAGGTGTACAAAAATATTTCGATAAATTCTGAAAATGCACGAGGGTGCTTTATTGCATGCCGCAGATTCTCAATGAAAATATTTGTACATTTTAACCCAATTTTATTCTACATGGAGTGTAAAATACACTTCATAAAAATATTTGTAGCTAAATATATATTATAAGGGTTGGGTAAAGGAAAAATATTTTTTTATTAGCCTAAAGTAACACGGATGCCATTTAAAATAAAAATTAAGGGTTTAAAAAAATGAAAAAAATATTTATACCATACACGATCTCTTAAAATATTCCCACTGATTGAAAATCCACACTTTATGATGAAAAATGTATGATACTCAAATTATAAAACAGCAATTAAAACTGTCCCTTGTGAATATATTATCACATGCATCGGTGGGTTTTCAATTTTCTATTCAAGTGAGCGGAAAATGGATATTTTCCTGTATGATATTTAATCCGAATTAATACGGAAAATTTCCCTTTTATTGATTCTAATGATTGAAATCAACTAAATTATTATATTTATATGATGTTTGTAGTGAGTAAAGCTGCAAAGTACCGATAGCGACTACTTTTATTTGAGTTCTATTCGACCTATTTCACGGACACATGCTTTCACAATCATTCTCATCCTCTTTCAGTTGAAAGTCAAATAATTTCAACTTTTATTTTCACATTTCAACACAATTAAATCCACCCCAAAGGTAAAATGAATGTCGAACGAGGATCAAACGATTTTGAATCGCAAAAAATAAATGTCAACGCGAACGACAGCCGAAAAAATATGTCATCGACTGGACAATTCAATTGTTTGAAAAACTTTGTTTGAAATCTGATTTAATGGATAATTTTTGACGTGTAAATATCGCTGACTTTTAAACAGTTGAATTTCGTTAAAAAATGTTTAACGATCACAAATAACTGCTTTTTCGTGATAGACTGTTGTAGCTATAACTACAATAGTTTATTTGATTAGTTTTAATTTTTAAAAAAATATTAAAAAACCGACACGCTAATTATGTATGTTTATACAAATTTAAATAGATTTTGATCATTGCGTATTAAGGCACTTGTTTTTTTATCTACTTAAATTTAATCTAAACAATCTATTTATTTAATTTAATTTTAAATGTGACTTTCTCAACTTTGATACCTTAGTTTCAAAATTATTTATATAAAAAAATCGAATAAATAACAAATGATCATTTAAATCATCAATATTATCAAAGCTTACAATTAAAATGATTAATTTTAGTAGTCGTTCAATTAAGATTCTTAATTTAATTAAAAGTATTGATATTCTTATAAGACTTCAATTTGACTAATTATTCGGTATACCGAATAGACATTTAATCAGTATGAATTTTTTAAATATTCTTCTAATTCAATGTAATAAATAGCTCAGAGGATAAGATGCGTGGCTACAAATACTGTGGTCATGGCTTCAAATCCCTCTCGAGTAAAAAATATTTTATTTGTTCGATTATTATTCGGATCCAGGTTTACTCTGATTTCTTGTATTGTGAGGTAAATACTGATTATCAAGTCGGTGACCTGTGTAACTATTAATAGTGAAGATCACCGACAGACAATGAATTAACACGTTGTTGTGTCTAAAAAACCTCAAAAAGCTCCTCGGGGCGTATATAAATAAAAATTAATGAATGCCTCTTTATAATTAGTGAATTCCTAACAGTTTTATCATTAAAATATTCATCGGTCCATGGGGAGTTAGTTGGATGGTTTTATAGTAAGCGTACTCGTTAAATTAGTTCGCAGTATGAACAAGTCAGTACAAAGGGATTTCTTTTTAGTATATATGTACACACATATATATATATATATATATATATATATATATATATATATATATATATATATATATATATATATATATATATAATCTTTCTCTATATATATATATATATGTATATGGCGAAAGGTATGGCAATTGATTTGTGATAACGACCGAATTAGTTCAGTAAACACTCCTTCTGTAGTTGGCGCATTGTAATCAACTTTGTTCGCCCTTTGTTTTCTAACAGAAGAGGGAGGCACTTGTTCAACTCAATAAATAAAAACTCACGGCTAATGGCTTATTCACAACGAACCTGAATAAATTAACCCCCATAACTCGATATCTAGGATCATCGGTGGTTAATGTTAAAGCTGTTGCACGGCAACATTATTATTACTCCCGTCTATTTGTGAATTCTGCACAATGGTTTCATATTGAAATCAATTCATATTTTGTCGCACCTACATGCTATGAATTTTTATTCAAATCAGAGGTCTTTTCTCACCTTAGAGTGTAATGTATGGCCGTTAGTACGTGACTCTTGTGTTGTGTACCGTACAATAAGAAGGCTTTCTTTTTCGAAGCCTTCGATCTATGAATACGAATTCGATTCAAGCTCAATCTGAAGCTCTGAAGCCTAAAGACAGACTCGTCGAACAAATCTTATTTTACACGAACACTATTTTCAATTTTCACCCATAAAACCCACCGATTTTGTACTAAAAAATCATTAATATATTCAAATTATTTCGTTATGATGTTTGGCATCATATTGTGCGCCACAGGAGTTTCATATATAATATTTACACCCGTTGACAGTTCGCTGCGGACGAATTTCGCGTTCTGTTTGATATGTTTGTTTTCAAAATCTTATGCCGCGTATAGTACGAATCAAATCAATTTGTATTACTATATATAAAAGGCCATATTGTGTGTATACGGTTTACTGTGTGTCTGTATTGTGAGCTCTCTTATTGGGCGTTAAAGTACGAACCTAATGATTTTGAATTACTACATATAAAAGGTCATAGTGTATGTATACGTTTTACTGTGTTGCTGTGTTATAAGCTATCTTATTGGAGAATTATAAGACACAGTAATACGTATACATTTTATGTGTAGTAATTTAAAGTGATTTGGTTCGTACTATACAGACACTCGCGAATTCTTCTTTCTTTTTGCTTGGCTTGATTCGTCGATTGTGTGGTGATTTTTTTATAAAATGAAATCGAATCTTTCGACTACCGATCATTGGATTCGCATAATGTGCCATATAGCGTTTAATAATATTAACATTGGATTTTTGCGAACGTTCGCACGAATGCACGAGTGTATGGATGCACCATTATGGGTAAATGTTTTTATTTAATGACAATAGGGTGGCATTGGAAATTAGTTACAATTAGTACTATTAATTAAAAAAAATCTGAAAATTTAATTGAAAATTGTAATAATTATTATTTAAATTGAAAAGACTCACCTGTGTGCGTTCTTAGATGAGCTTTGAGGTGTGAACTTTTTCCATAGAGCTTATCACAACCAGTATATTGGCAGCGGTGTGTTTTATGTGGAGGAATCCTGTCAACATTTCTAGGGGCAAGGGCGGCACGTACTATTCCCGCCCTCAATCCAGAACTGGCGTACTTCTTTCTCACTTTGTCTTTTTTCGGATCCCTTTGATTAATTATCACTGAAGCCTGTTGCTCTTCTTCCACCTTCACCTCCACACTCTCGTCCTTGATCTCCGAGGCTGGCACCATAGCGTACGCATTTTTAACATCCTCCTGATTATTATTCTCACATTCAACGTCTTCCACTTTGACGACCGCCGTTTCGGAGAATTTCAGGTGATTTTTGAGGTATTTTTTCTTGAAATGACTCGCCTCTATAGGTGGTTTCTCGGCTATATTTGGAATTGCCATCCCCCCTTCGGCGTTAAAATAACGCGCTTCCGAGGGTTGATTCGGCTCGTCTGGATTGTTTTTAAAGTGTCTCACTTCGACGAAAGACACTTTTGGAGGCTCTTCTTTCCGATATTGATGTTCGGGAATATCAAGGGGGGTGTTTATATATCGAACTTCTATATGAGGCTTTTGAGGCTCTTCGAAGATGTGTATTTGGGGCGTGGTCAGCACTTGAAATGTCTTTTTCTCTTTTGCCTCTGTATCTGAATCGGCAAGATCTGAAAGTACTTGAGCAACCATATAACTGGGAATATCCCTCCCGTTGGATAAGGACATCAAGCATTGAGCAGCATATGTAATATCATCAATTTTCTGATCCATTTGCTCAGCTTGGCTCTGAACCTGGCCTTGCTGCTCCAGCATCATCATCCTGCCGAACCTTTCATTCACTTTAGAAACTGTTTCCTTCCTTATCACTTTGTTTATCATCGAAGCACTTCTTTAACACAAACACAACACTTTTCAAACATTAATCCTGTAAAATAGAAAAAAAATATTAGTAAATATTAAATTTTATCCGATTAAAATCAAATAACTCATGCGAAAAATACACGATCTGAGAATGCACTTTAATTTTTATTGTTCTCTATTATCGAGATTGTGGCTTCCACTAAGGGAATTGCCCGATTCAATTGAAAACCAAAGAAATCAAATAGAATCCATCTTGAATGCGCCACTCTCGCTTCTAAACAAGCTTGAAACATTCAATGGCAGGTTAAATTTATATTTTAAAATGATATTATCCGTTACTTTGAGTTTGAAATACTCATACAGGCCTAAGCTGCATCCGCCCCAAAATATCAAGTAGGAGAGATGAAGGCTTTGTTCGGCAGGCGACACGCCCTATACTTAATATACACCTGGGAATTTATATATTTTTATATATAATAAATAAGTCTAATATCAGCATAATTTAATGAGATTTTCTAAGATTTTTGTCAAATTTAAAATAGCAAGCAACAGTGCGCGCAACAGATGACGTAATACGCAGCATCTAATAAACTATCATTACAAATATGAAA
This sequence comes from Agraylea sexmaculata, assembly GCA_022606485.1. Taxonomy (NCBI): domain Eukaryota; kingdom Metazoa; phylum Arthropoda; class Insecta; order Trichoptera; family Hydroptilidae; genus Agraylea; species Agraylea sexmaculata. The sequence goes on along the minus strand of JAGTTH010003825.1, from coordinate 9,153 downwards.
GTACTTTTAAAGTGAGTTTAATGGTTATCAAATGCATTTTTATCACCAGTTTATCAACTTTTAAAGTTTTTTTTTTATATTCAGTTTGTAAAACTAACCGTTGTTAAATGCACAAACTCCCATTCGATACTGAATAGTTTGTGAGGGCAATCTTTGTGAAAGTGTAAAAAGCGCGCGCTTTATTCACTTTGTACGCGACTTTATACGACAAAGACGAGAATTTCCCTTGGTGTTTTTTTTTTGTATGATATATCGAACCTTCCGACGCGAAGGCTTTCAGCCAACTGACCAAAGCCTCCTTCTTGGCTGAAGACAATGCGACGCTTTTGCACATGCGCAGACGCTTCGGAATGACGACGAAACTTTGCGGCGTCGCGCCCAAACGCCCACTTTTCATATCATAATAAAACGATACTTGTGATAATATAAGACCTTAAAGTATAATCATTAATATACTTATCCAATTTAAATATAATTATTTGAAAAAACGGCGCTTTAAGAACTCATTTCATTCAAAAAACAGAAAAAATATTTTTAGTTTCAAATAATGTGCGGATTGACACCAATAGTTGAATTCAATGTACAATACCTTCCCAAATATTTATTTTATTTAATACAGTAAGGTCCGAAACATATTATTTAAAATATTGATTCATTACAATCTCTCATTTTTTTTTAATTTTCATCACTGTGCTAAAATTTAAAAAATACCTAATTGTAGTTAGTTATTTGAATTATAAATGGTTAAGTATTAAAAAAAATCAAGTAATGAACAAATATCTAATACTTTGACTAAATTTATCATAAAAGTATATTTAAAAATATTTCTTACTTCTATAATTGTGCAAAGTTATAATTGGCAAAATTTACTAGTGGAATTGGCTAATTTTGATAAATTAACTGATTTTGAAAGTAATAGATTGATAAAACAATAATGGCCGCATTATTATAAATATTTTAAAATACAAATAAATATATAAAACTCAACCAGGGTAATAATAGCTCAGGGGATAAAATTGTGTAGTATTAAAAAAATCAAGTAATAAACAAATATCTAATACTTTGACTAAATTTATCATAAAAGTATATTTAAAATTATTTCTTACTTCTATAATTGTGTTTAATATACATTTAATTTCAATTATGCTTAATAAACTCATTTATTAGACATGTACACAGAAAATAGGTTTTGGAGTATTTGCAATTAAATAAAACACCATCCGAATTTAAAATTAACCCCACGTTTCAGGATGAATTTTTTGAGTGCAAAGTCAGGTTTCACTTATTTACCAGCGTAATAGCTCAGGGGATAAGACGCGTGTCTACAAATACTGTGGTCATGGGTTCAAATCCCGCTCAAGTCAAAATTTTTTCAATTGATTTTGATCGTTTATTATGACTGGGAGATCGGGAATAATATTAATAAAATCCCGATCGATCGTTTTGCTCCAGGTTTGCTCTGATTTCCTGGATTGTAAGGTAAATACTCATTATTAAGTCGGTGACCTGTGTAACTAGTAATAGTTAAGATCACCGACAAACAATCAACACGTTGTTGTGTCTAAAAAACCCTCTCAAAGAAAGCTCCACCAGAGATGTAGGTTCTCTGGTATTCCAGACGACTGCTTTCTCTTAATAATAAAAAAAAATGTAATGTCATATTTTCAGACAGAATAAACGAGTCAATAATATTGTTTTATTCCATCGATAAAATTCCCATTCGGTTGTATGCGGCAAATGTGCATATTTTTTACAAAATTTATATGTATAAATCAACCCCCTAAAGGGCGGAATAAAAGGTAAGGGATGCGAAAAATGAGGTAACATTTAAAGTTGACAGTAGAAAAAACGTCACCGGCCGGAAAAGAGAAGAAACGGAAATAAAATAAAACGAGGCGACATAAATTATACACAACCTTATGCATTCATTCCCCTTCGAAAGTTAAAGGAAAGTAAACGAATTGATAACTTTAACCATGATGATGACACTCTGAAGCCCATCGATCAATTACAGGACCTCGTTTCTTACCACAATACTCTTATTCTTCACAGAAAATGCACTTTAGATATATCTTTAATACCCGTAAATAGGGTGGACTTTTAATCAGTGAGATTATTTTAAAAGGAGATCGTGTAAGCTGAAGCCATTTTTCATTTGATTAATATGAGGTAATAGCAACTTATTATTATTAGCAGAAAATAATATGGTCACCACTGACACAAACTGTGTGCTTGTTTATTATTAAAAATTATTCAATTTTCTATTATAAATCAATTGGATATATGAAGGTGTTTTTTTTTAATATTTGAGCACTGCATGGAATTCTTTGAATCGTTCTTTTAATTTTTAGAAGTCATTATTCTATAATATAATATATATGATTGTTTGAGGTGTGTTTATGTTATGTGTACAGATTTTCAATATTAACTTGTATTTATTATGAGGTGCCAATAATACTTTAAAAGATATGGGAGACGATGATGAATTTGTCAAAAAATGTTTCGTATGACAGCCGCTTGAGGCGCTGCTTTTACCGCTCGTACTGTTTTTCTGTCACCTACACCGTCTTTCACTCAATATGGTAAAGTAATAGTTTAAAAATTGCTTGATATAGTCAAGGATAAATTATATGTTACTATTTAATCAATTTACATTATCATGGGGATGTTTTGTAAGAACAAAAATGTTGCTCTCGAGTGTCGGATTGTAGGAACAACAGTGTTGCAGGTATCCACAGTCCGCGTATATGTATCATTTGCACATGTAGTAGTGATGGTTACGTTAATGTATGAGAACAATATGCATGACACATAATATAAGTTAAACAATTTCAGCAAGAAAGTGCATTTTGATGGTATTTCACAATCTTGTTACTCTCAAGTGGGGATTTTAGGGACTACAGTGTTGCAGGTGTCCACAGCCCGCTTATTAGTGAATTATATGTATAATATGCGCATGTAGTACGCATGACACTTGGATATAAGTACACCGACCTATACAACTTTTTTTTAATTGAAACTAACATATATTTATCGTAATTATGTATTGCCAGTACGATTATAAAAAAATATAGTAAAGGGGGCCCAATATTTTTTTCGTATAAAAAAATAATTTAATAATAATAAAATAATTGATTATGATAGCTTGATAATCTTCGGTTTTATTAATATTTACAAAAACAAGTGTGAGCTCACTTTATGATGTTATCGCATTGTTTCAACTTCAAGGTCAAGTTCCAATCCGAATTTGTTGTTGTTTACCTGCAATGTGCGTACTTTGTTTACAAATTCAAATCAGGCGGTCAATCACCTGATAAGTAAATACGCAAGATTCTCAAACTTTTTAAAATAATAATTAAAAATTGAAAAGTTTAATTAGCCGACATAGTCCAAATGGGTGCAATGAAGTGCATTGACTTATTCGAGCTCTGCAACGATTACCTTTATTATTTTATTATTGTATAATTTTAATAACTCTCTGGTGTTTACACAAAACATTGTATGATATACATCAATTATTATATTCATGGAATAAACTATACATTTATTTATTTATTTACGCTCCGAAGAGCTTTTTTATTTTTAGAAAGGGTCTTTTTGAGAGGGTTTTTTATACATAACATCGTGATAATTGTCTCTCGGTGATCTTAACTATTACTAGTTACACAGGTCACCGACAGAGCGGCTCTGCCCGACTTAATAATCGCCTCAGTGTTTACCTTACATTCTAGGAAATCAGAGTAAACCTGGATCAAGACGATCGATCGGGATTTTATTAATATTATTCCCGATCTCCCAGTCGTAATAACTGATCAAATCAATTTAAAAATTCTTGACTTGGGTGGGATTCGAACCTATGACCACAGTATTAGTAGCCACGCGTCTTATCCCCTGAGCTTTCACGCTGGTCATATTCAAAACAAGTCAATTACCCTAATAAGTAAATATGCAAGATTCTCAAACTTTTTAAAATAATAATTAAAAATTGAAAAGTTTAACTAGCCGACTTGGACCATTAATGAAGGTGTTGTTGTGTTACATTTAAGGTACCATTCTTAATTGATGATTTATGATTTAGTTATTTTAGGTTCAATAAAAGACATGTTGTATAATACATTATTGAGGAGGTAATTTATTTTTAAATTAATATTTAATATGAATATTGAGATTGGCGAGATGCATCTTTGAGGGAAGTAGAGTATGTGTAATAAAAATGAGACGGTGTCGCCGCTTCAATGGAAACAGCCTCTTTTCATTGAGAGCCCTCTTTAAGGAGGAACCACCCACTCGTGGCATACCTGCATACCTTCAGACACGGTCACCATAATGTCGTTTTAATATTAATATTGTAATATGTTATATGAGGAGTGTGCTGGTCTCAACACTGAAGAGTTTCCTGTCTGCAGGGCTGCTTCCTGTATTCTGCATCCATAAAGGAAATCAATCTTTTCGACAACCCTTAAACACAACCTTTCTTCACAACACCTCCACTCTAAGCTCGCCTACTTCCTTTGCAGATTATCACTGTGGACTGAATCGCTTCTCTCCTGCTGAAATTACCATAAAAAGGATATATTTCCCTCGAAAAGAATATCACAATGACACAATTCAAATACATACCATATCTAAAGCCGCTTAGTGTAGATTGAGTGCTGGATTTGCTGTATTATACCATTATATTTATATACAGGGTGGATTTGAAATAACTGACAATATTTTAGTAACTGTTAGGGTATTGCAAATATAAGCGGAAAAAAAAATATTTTTATTTATTAATAAAAATATAGAAAATTATTACTAACATTTGACATTACAACATCGACTTGGCAACGAATTTGCGCACCTGGGTGAACTCTTTACCACCAATTCTTAAAAGGCTTGTTTAGGAGCGACCACTTACATATAGTAACTACCTTAAGCATTCGTGATATTCATTACTTGTTATTTTTTATTATACGTTGTATTTGTTACATATTTAAGTTTCTTTTATCTAGTATATTTTTCTGTTTTTTACTTATAATTCTTACTTATAATTCTGACAAATGTCCATCATTGCCGAGCCGCATTAGGTTTTCCTGTAATGGCAAGGTGATGATGGTTCATGCTTTCCTATTATGATTAATTACATATATATATATATATATATATATATATATATATATATATATATATATATATATATATATATATATATATATATATATATATATATATATATATATATATATAACTAACTATATACTACTATATATATATATATATATAGTACCTTATCAAAATTAATATTGTAACGTTTTCTGCTTTTAATTAATTTATTCGAACTGGATTGGAAACTTTTGATTCGGTGTTCTAGATAAATAAAAATATAAAAGGTATTTATTGCTACACCTTACTTCCCAATATTACTATTAATTTTATATATATTATGAACTTTTCATTTTTGTTTTTAAACCTTTTTTATTAATATTGTTTTTGTCTTGTCTATAAAAAAAATGAGCGTTTATATGATAATTATCTTTTTTTTTAATGTATATATCTTTTTTTTAAGTGGAGTTACCCCCTTTGTATATTAAGCCGTCAATATCTAAAGTTTGACAAACGTCAGAAACAAAGAGTAGAAGTGAAAAAAATGCCACAAATATGTACTTTTTCTACCATGAACGAGTTCAAAGTGAATAGACTATACATTCAAATAAATTATAAAAAAATAATTTAGTGAAATCGTGCAATATAATAGATTGAAAATAATATATCGAGAGTATACTGCCAAAATTCACTAAGTCATATTTCATAGTTTTGAGATAATGGTGAATAGCTGAAAAAAAAAGTCACAGTCTTAACAGAACTATAAATTTATGGTATATATTTGAATAATTTATAATGTGGTATAAGTCAATGACTTCTTTTATCTTTACGAATATAACACAATGATTAAAAATGCCTCTATTTTAACTCCCAAAACTAACTAACTAACAGAAACTAAAGATGTAAATTTGACTTAGTTATTTTTTTCTCCCGAAATATTAATGATACGACTAAGTGCGTTTTGGCAGTAGATAAAGTAATAAAAACATATACAAATACATCCCTAACTCAAAATCTATAAAAAATATTACTTAGTGCATTTTAGCAGTATAACCTCGATATATTCTCATTAGTAGTAGTACATAATTACTGTAATACAAATTTGTAGAATAAACTTCAGGGTTAAAAAGTCGACCGATGACGTCAGTGACGTGATCCATTTTGACAAATAAAAAACTTATTTTGCCTCTGACGCAAATCTGTCTACAAATAAAAGAAACAATAATTACGTATAGCGAAGGACAACTTCATTTAGAGGCATTTTATTATACAAGCTGGACTAACTGAGATTATTTTATGGGGTTTTAGGGTATCGCAAATATAAGCGAACAAAATATTAAACATGCTTAAAAATATTATTTAAGTGTTTAACAGATACAATACACTCACGACAGTCACTACTGAGTACTTAACAGAAACAACTGATTCCCAAGATGGTAGCCCAAACGTTATTCCAAAAGCACTGTTAATATTTTTAATTTTTAATTAATATTAAAAAATGGTTTTAATGGACGCAAAAAAATTTTCAGTTAATTCAAGTACACCCTGTATAAGATAAAATCCGTATAAAAATAAAATTATTTACGATAATTTGACAGACTATCTAAAAAAAGAGCAAATGACAATTGTTTTGTTTGAAAAAACATATTGAACTCATATGACGGTTTCTTAAAAATCTATTTATTATTAAAAATTATTAACATAAAATAAAATGTGCTCGATTCCAAAAGCACTATGAATATGTTTAATATTTAATTAATAATAAGTCCCCCCTGTACAAGATAGAATCTGCATAAAAATAACATTATTTACGATAATTTTACATATTAACTGAAAAAAATCTTATGACGCTTAAATTCTAAATAATACCTATACAAATAATTAGCGACAAATTAATAATAAAAAAGTTTATTAGTGTATTTTAGCAATATACCTGCCCTCGATATAATTATACATATATACAGAGTCATTATCAGGTATTATTTCTGAATATATAATGTAAATTCCATTAGTATATATATAAATGCTTTGGGATTTGGATAATTTTATCGGCAGAAAATAGCATCGACTTTGACACTGATGGGCTTAAATAATTAATGTAGAATTTATTATTGACGGCATCCCCCGTGGGTAAAATACATATAATATTATTGGGGATCAGGATTGTCTTTTATAGTCCTGCTGGAGCTAAATATAGTAGTAAAGAGTACTTATAAATGTGACCTGGCTTTAAGTGAAGTGGACTAAAGGCAAAGGCAAAGGGGACCTGAGTACTGTGAAGATACACACTGTCCAAGTATTACGACGAATGTCACCCAATCAAACATCTCTTTTTGCTCTTTTATACCGCAAATATATCACATATTTAAATAAATTAACATATTAATAAATTTGGCAAGATTGGCGACTAAAGCAGCCAGTATACAATTTAATATGTGGGGCTTGGGATCAAGCCTGTTAGCCTATTCCACTTTTTGCTAAACTTATGAGATATTTGGCAAAATTTACTAGTGGAATTGGCTAGTTTTGATAAATTAACTGATTTTGAAAGTAATAGATTGATAAAACAATAATGGCCGCATTATTATAAATATTTTAAAATACAAATAAATATATAACACTCAACCAGCGTAATAATAGCTCAGGGGATAAAATGGTGTCGTATTAAAAAAATCAAGTAATAAACAAATATCTAATACTTTCAAATAATGTGCGGATTGACACCAATAGTTGAATTCAATGTACAATACCTTCCCAAATATTTATTTTATTTAATACAGTAAGGTCCGAAACATATTATTTAAAATATTGATTCATTACAATCTCTCATAATTTTTTTTAATTTTCATCACTATGCTAAAATTTAAAAAATACCTAATTGTAGTTAGTTATTTGAATTATAAATGGTTAAGAATTAAAAAAATCAAGTAATGAACAAATATCTAATACTTTGACTAAATTTATCATAAAAGTATATTTAAAAATATTTCTTACTTCTATAATTGTGCAAAGTTATAATTGGCAAAATTTACTAGTGGAATTGGCTAGTTTTGATCAATTAACTGATTTTGAAAGTAATAGATTGATAAAACAATAATGGCCGCATTATTATAAATATTTTAAAATACAAATAAATATATAAAACTCAACCAGCGTAATAATAGCTCAGGGGATAAAATGGTGTCGTATTAAAAAAATCAAGTAATAAACAAATATTTAATACTTTGACTAAATTGATCATAAAAGTATATTTAAAAATATTTCTTACTTCTATAATACATAGGATTTAATTTCAATTATCCTTAATAAACTCATTTATTAGACATGTACACAGAAGATAGGTTTTGGAGTGTTTGCAATTAAATAAAACACCATCCGAATTTAAAATTAACCCTACGTTTCAGGATGAATTTTTTAAGTGCAAAGTCAGGTTTCGATTACAAAAGTTTGAGAAACACTTATTAACCAGCGTGATTGCTCAGGGGATAAGACGCGTGGCTACAAATACTGTGGTCATGGCTTCAAATCCCACTCAAGTCAAAAAAATATTTAAATTGATTTGATCGGGTATTACGACTGGGAGATCGGGAATTATGTTAATAAAATCCCGATCGATCGTCTTGATCCAGATTAACTCTGATTTCTTGTATATTAAGGTAAATACTGATTATTAAGTCGGTGACCTGTGTAACTAGTAATAGTTAAGATCACCGACAGACAATTAACACGTTGTTGTGTCTAAAAACCCTATCAAAAAAGCTCCATCAGAGATGTAGGTTCTCTGGTATTCGACTGTTTTCTCTTAATAATATTTTTTAACTTACGATTTCATTGACCAGATTTGGAATAGAGCATGTTTGATACTAAAATATTTTGGAATAGGATACTTTTGATTTTAACGCTGATGATTTCATTAAAACTTACTGACGAATTCTAACAGTTTTGATTATCATATTGTATTCTTTTTATATCATTGATTATATATAACATTGATCCCAAGCCCCACATATGGTCAAATCGCTTGTATCTGTAAATAGTATTTTATTAATATAGTATATAAGAATTATC